>OY796889.1:26609761-26657656 GCA_963680785.1 Diplosoma virens
CAGACGGGTCATTTTGACCCGAAGCAAAATTTAAATGTGTATTATTTGCGTTGTACTTGCTTTTTTGCAGTGAGATTTCATAAGTCTTTCGAGTAACCTTCATAAATACTCTCTTAAGATTTTGAATGAATTATGATTTGAACTTTCGCCGTAGCTTGTAGTAGTCGCGTTACTTCCCAAATGGTTCAAATTGACCCAAGCCCAAGAGTGCATTATTTTACATGAACTATATTTCTTTTCAGGCTTCAGCTATAATCTTAGACAGATAAAACCTGACACCTTTTATATAGTGACACTTATGCATTATAAATGAATCTTTGTTGCAGGCATTGAACCCGTGACTTTTGAACTCGAAGTCCAGTGTGCCGATTCGGCCAGCTCTATTTTCATCTTTTTGTGTTTGTTTCTTGTGCGGAAAGCTGGATAGAATAATTGGTAAACTGTCTTGATTTTTTAGAAGACCTTTGCTTTTTTGAGTGGAAAAGCTAGTCAGTTTAGAAAGCTTAGAATCCAGTTGGATTTGCAATGAAACCTCAAGAAATTGAAAAGCTTTTGGCAATTTTTTTACTTGAAAAGTTTTTGTCTCTAGAAGGTTGAAAGAAATATCAATATTTTGTCAACAAGATTTTACTTCAAGGTGTTGAGTTCTTGCGTGCAGGGTATACCTGACTGTTGTATAAAGTTAGTCACAACAATGTTGTCAGTAAAATGCTTGGCTAAAATAATTTTTTTCGGTTGAAAAGGAAACATTGTGTAAATTTTTTCAGCTAATTCTGTAATCAGTTGTTTTCTTTTCTTGCTGTTATTTTGCTTGGGTAAAGTCAAGATGAGCAATTATCGCACTCCAGATGAAGTTGCTAGTCTTCTTTTTGATGACAATCAGGAGGACTCAAGCACGAGAGATTGGATAATGACCACGATTGCAGCGATTATGTTCCTTCAGACGACGACAACAAAGAAGACATTATTCTTTCTGATCCAGAGTATGATTCCGAGGATAATAATGACAATGCAGAAGCTAGTGACTCATCTGGCAGATACATTACAAACAACAGTACTGCACTTTTCACATCAAAGAGTGGTGTAGAGAGTTGGGCAGCAGAACCATTACTTCCACTTACTTCTAAAACGAGCCAAAGAAATATAATAAGAGAAAAGTCTGGACTGACTAGATATGCCATAAGAATGAATGGCTCACTTGGAGATTGTTTTTTTTTGTGTTTCAGAAATAATCTTCTGGAAGAAATATATAAATGGACTAATAAAGAAGGTCAAGGTGTATTTTCAAATAACTGGAAAGACACTACAGTTGCAGAACTAAGAAAAGTGATCGGAACCTTATTGCTAGTTAGTGTATACAAGTCAAGCAACGAAGATCTTTCTCAGCTGTGGCATATGGAACATGGAAGACCAATTTTTTGTAAAATTATCTCACGTAATCGCTTTCAAAATATATTACGTGTTCTTCGATTTGATGACGCTGCAGCTCGACAATCTGCCAGATAAATTTTTACCTATTAGAAATGTATTTGAAATTCGGAACAAATCTCTGTTGGATGCATATGTTCCTAGAACAAATCTGACGATAGACGAACAACTTGTGACATTTCGGGGTCATTGCCCATTCCACCAGTACATGCCATCAAAACCAGGAAAATACGGCATCAAGATCTGGGCAATATGCGACTCAACCGCACATTACGTGCTGTAAATGGATGTGTACAAAGGAAAAGAAATAGGTGAGCCAAGGGAAACAAATCTAGGTTCAAAAGTTGTGCTAAATCTCTCAGAGCTTTTTCAAAAAAGTGGAAGAAATATTACCAGCGATAACTTCTTTACAAATTTGAAATTGGGAAGAAAGCTTCTGATGCAAAATCTCACCATCATGGAAACAATTCGAAAGAAAAGAAAAGAGCTTCCTGCGGAATTTGTGTCCACAAAGGACCGAAAAGAATTTACTACTCACTATGGATTTCAAAAAGAGGCGATGATTGCTTCTTATTGTCCTAAAAAAGGAAAGGTGGTTACTGTTCTAAGTACCATACATTTAGACGAGGGCGCTAAATCGCCTGGTCCGGAGAAAAAACCAGAAGTCATTACTTACTACAACGCAACAAAAGGCGGTGTAGATACCATGGACCAAATGGTGAGATGGTTTACTACCAAAAGAAAAACTCGAAGATGGCCCATGGTAATCTTTTATAATATGCTGGATATCAGCGCTCTAAACACATTTATTGTATGGATGTCCCTCAACAAAGAAAACTATACTGCAAAACGTGGCAACAGATTGCGGCGGAGTCTACTAATTAGTTTGGCAAAGGAACTGGACTGCAAGACGAAAATGCAATTCAAATACTAGCTTCATTACCAGTAAATACAAGAAAGCAAAAGCGCTGCTCCATGTGTCCTCCAAAAACCGATCGCAAAACAAAAACCCTTTGTGAAACATGCAATAGCTATATTTGCAGTGATCATTTGCAGAAAGTGTTACGACTAATAATCATAAACTCTTTCGCATTTGTTTGCACTGTATTATTTTGAAACAAACTTTCGTTTATCACGTCTTCTCTGCTGGAATAAACACCCATATGAATTACGTACAATGTACTTACCTGCCTAAATGTTAAATTTTTCGTAATCATAATTATAAAAATAAAGCATTTGCTTTTTATTACAACAATCATTGACTGGATATATCTAACCCTTTTTATAACACCAAAAGTTTCCTCTTCTAACAATCCTCCAGCGTAATATACAGAAAACAATAGGAGGGTCAAAATAACCCGTACGGGAAGTAACGCGACTCAAAAAGTCTGGGAGTATAAGGGTTAATCTATTTTGTAAGTATCTTCAAGAATATTTAAAGCTATTTGCTTAAGAATGGGGTCCGACGAGATCATACGTTTGAGCAAAATTAATTTGTGTGTCATTTACGTATATTTGCGACATCTTTTGAGCGATTACACAACAAGGCGAATTTTTTTCAAGCGAAGCTCTTAAGAGCAATTAGAAAGCTTTTTAACAAACACGTGGCTTCTCAAAATAGTCACTTCACTCCCCAGCCATGCACTGCTAACAATGTCTATACTAAACCCCGAATCCCGCTGTTATCAATTTAGCTGATTGCAACAACTTGTCCTTTAAAAGTTACTCAAATCATAATTGAAGTACTTAGTTCTAAATATACCTAAGTCACATAATGTCATTTTGAGAAAATGAGGTTTGAAGTTTTCAAAAACCCTACTTCTACAATAGAAATACGCTAAGATTTCAAACCTTTGTGCTATTCAAAAAGTGATTTTCTGAAAAGATTTTTTGTCAGAATATTTCTGGCGAGTAAACAAACAATTTTTTCAGCTTATCTCATTTTTTCGAAAATGTGACTTAGGTACTTTCAAAAATAGGGCCTTCAATTGCTCTAAATAGACTTTGTTAAAATATCTTCGTTCCAAAGAGTTGCCTAAAATGAGGGTCGTGCAAATGTTAGTCGATTTAGAAGCGGACACCTTTGTTGGGTTACTTGGACTAATTAAGATTGATCTTAGCTTTGCAAAATTTATTCTATTCGTTGTCACATTGACGAGAAACATCTAGACAACAAGCATTTCAATTTACAGATCAATTTACTTAAATAACTACCGTACGTGATTTAACCACCAGACATATTAACTACCTTAATCAGTTTTTTCTTCTGCGCGTGTTGAAAAAAGTTTGCCAATTGTATTATCAAATAATAGAAAAAATTATGGAATTAAACTTTAATAACTATTGAAAAATAAAATTCAATGTGTTTTGAAAAAGAATATAGACTTCATCAAATAGATTAATATTAATTTATTTTTTCTCCTTGTACGTTTTAAGCATAAACAATTTTCCCAACTTCTGCCACTTGTTAGTTACTCTTGTGAATAAAAGAAAACTGTGTTGGATGCTTGTGTAAAGTAAAACATTTTTGTAAATCTAGTAAACACCAATTTATTTTTTTTCAATACTATATATCTTTGTAACTTGCAGCAAAATATTGAAGACGGTAAACCAAAAGCAACCGTCAAGCAATTATACTGACTTCCTTTACAGATACTAAGATATTTCTGTCCGGTTGAAGGTTTCATTTTAATTTTGATAAATGACTGAAATTTTATTTTGATAAGACAGCCGAGCAGAGAAAAGTGCTTTATAGTATCTTACCCAAGGACAGAACAGAGTGACCAGAGTAGCTTTGAACCACGACCAAATTACGTTAATAGTACAGATCTAGAAAATTATCTTGTGCTAACTTAGTGATAATGTTGAACTCTCTGCTTAAATCATACAAGAAGTAACTTGGCTTAGATTCTTTAAGCTAAATCGGTACTCTATGACGTTGCATTTGTTGATGTACATTCTGAGTGGCAAAAATACAATTTTATTGTGAACTGTTTTGTAGGTATCTGTGTTTCATAAGCTTTTTTTTGTGTGAATTATTTTTGCGTATTTTGGTATTTTTTAATTTGTTCATTATGTTATCTTAATTCGATGATGTTATTCAGCCCCTAAATTTTTATGACAAATTTATGAGCTGCTAGAACTGTTATAACTGGAAAAAAATTCAGCGTAAATATTTTTTTCAAAAACCGAAACGACTCTTGTGCTTTGAGAAAACAACTAAATAATAATTATCAGAGTTTAAAAAAGCTAGTTTAAAAAAACTTGTACTGGTTTCAGCGGTCAACAAGCTTGTAAATTCTATTTGAGAAGAAAGTTTTAGACTAGTCTTGTAATCATTAAGGCACCGTTTTCAAAACTGCTTTATCAGAAGAAAATTGACGACTTCGTAAAGCATCTTTGAGTGTACCAAAGAGATAGTAGTCGAAAGGCGCGAGATCTGTGCTGTATGCAGAGTGCTTCAGATTTTTTCTACGTAATCTTCCAGAATAGGCTCTTTTGAGCCCAAAAAGTGGTAAGCATAACTTTCCTGCAGAACGTTGGATCTTGAATTTCTTTTTTAACAATGAGCCAGAATGTTTCCAAAGGTCCACCCTTGTCGGGTCACTTTTAAACTTCTCAATCCTTTCATACACACATCGTTTTGGTCGTGCATTGTTTCTATATTGTGAAGACTTGCTGATGAATTTCAGACTGACACACCTTTTGACCATGAAAATCAGATCCCTGCGCACTGTTCTTCGCTGGTGCATTCTGCTAGTGAAGCAGCCATTTTTATTGACTGAAACAAACACCTGTAACAATCAATTTAACAAATAGATCACTGATCGTTATCAAGTGACATAGAAGTCCACTTAGTACAGGAAAAATTGCGTCCAACTTCAACACAAAAGTGCGCTGTTGCATAAAGTGCGGATAATTTTTGACAGACCTCGTGGAATCTATGCTCAACAAAATAACGCAATAGGGTTTTAACAACTCTATTATGCATTCCACAGTTAATCAGTTGCATATTTTTTATCATACTTTTATAAAACAAACTGAAATTAGTTTCGACCGAAGTAAATCTTTGTTATTTTTTTATATAAGATTGTGTAAATTTTTTAGATAAAAGGGCTGGTAAAAAGTTATTTGATCCACTAATTATTTAACAAAAATATTTTTTCTTAAATTCACTTTTTTATTGTTTCATGTTTCGAGTTAGATTCATAAAAAAACAAGGTTCCAAACATCGATACTACTACCATGACAACGAAAATTTCCTTTACAATCCAAGGAAACACGGTTTTCCGGCTCTTCACTTTAAGCGCAGCCGGAATTAAGCCGCTGAAAAATTTATTCTCTATTTTCATTTTACTCATTACCACAGCTGGTCTGTAAATGTAAACTGAAGAATCTTAAAAATAAAAATAAAAGCATTATCAAGAAATATTATTAATCATTTAAAAAAAACTTGACAACTTTTAAAAACTAAATCTCCATTGTTGTTATTTAATTGCATCAGTATTTCTCAGCCGCTGGTTTGCAGGCTGAATTGCAGAATCTTTAAGCCGCTACGAGTTCAAATATAAAACAATTAAAATTAACTGAAATTTAAAGTTAGTAAAATTGAATGAAAGAGTTATCGACCGATATCTCTGCTCTGTGTCCCCTACAAGATCCTCGAGAGGCTTATTTACGCCCGCGTTGAAGCATTAGTCGATCCACTGCTCCCTATAGAGCAGGCTGGGTTCCGACGCGGGAAGTCAACTGTAGATCAAGTTGTTCTGCTAACCCAGAACATCGAGAATTCTTTTGAGGCTAAAAAGAAGGCCGGTCTCGTATTTGTCGATTTGACAGCTGCTTATGATACTGTCTGGCACCGTGGCCTTACCTGCAAGCTGCTGAGACTACTTCCGGATAAGCACATGGTCAGAATGATTATGGAGCTTGTCCGAAATCAAAGTTTCACCCTTACTAACGGTAATAGCAAGCAAAGCAGGCTACGCCGTCTTAAAAACGGCGTTCCTCAGGGATCGATCTTGGCTCCCCTTCTATTTAACATCTATACCGGGCTTTGAAAAAGTCCTGTTACTGTTCATTTTTTTTTAAATACAATGTTACTATTAGAATATTACTCACATCTTTTTACATGAATTTAATGTCAAACTATTTCAGATACTATTTCGATTACCAAAAAGTGTCTAAATTATAAATAGATAGTAATGAAAGCCAATAGAATTGAAGTATCAGAAATTTTACGCGCGGGTTATGAAAAATCTGACATTGCTGAGATATTAAACATCAATAGAATGACTGTGATCAAGTTGCAAAACGTCTTGAAAACTCTAAATCACTTCAGGATTTCCCTCGATCGGGTAGGCCTCTGGTAATCAAGCGTGAAACCGTCAAAAAAACCTTCGAAAATGATCCGACCCTGAAAATGACAAAATTTGCTCAAAGGAAGATGATTTCGGTGTCCACCGTGTCTAGGGAGATCAAAAACGGGGGAGGAAAAAACCTAAGACTTTTGAAGAAACCTCTCTTAAATCGTTTGATGATTCAAAAGCGTTTAGAGAGGTGAACCCGCTTTTTGAATGATATGAAAAACCATAGAAATCGAATCCTCGTTTTTTCCGATGAGAAGAGGTTTACGGTCGATCCAGTCTTCAACAAGCAGAATGACCTTGTTACAACATTTGGTAAAAACATTTCTGAAATCCGCAAGGTGTCAACAACGAAGCATCCTGCGTCTGTGATGATGTTTGGTGTTGTAGCCTCAAATGGAGAAAAGATGCCGCCAGTGCGGGATTGCCAGATTTTCCATGACCCGCGCGTAAGATTTTTGATACTTCAATTCTATTGGCTTCCATTACTATCAATTTATAATTTAGACACTTTTTGGTAATCGAAATAGTATCTGTAATAGTTTGACATTAATTACATGTAAAAAGATGTGAGTAATATTCTAATAGTAACATTGTATTTAAAAAAAAACTGTAACAGGACTTTTTCAAAGCCCGGTACGTACGATCTTCCTTCCATGATTTCCACAAAATTTGCTTATGCTGATGACTTAGCATTGTTGCACTCTTCTGGAAACTGGAAAGGCTTGGAGGGGACTTTAAGCCAAGACATGTCTACACTTTCAGCGTATCTCCAGACTTGGAGGTTGAAGCTCAGTAACACTAAAACGGTGACGACAGCCTTTCACTTAAACAACCGAAAGGCTAAACGTGAGCTAAAGGTCTACAACAATGGCAGAATTTTACCGTTCTGTCCAACCCCACTTATCTTGGGGTAAAACTGGACAGATCGCTCACGTTTCGTCACCACTTAGTGGCATTGCGCAAAAACGCAAAAAACGTCAATTTTTAAAAAGTGTTGTTTTTCATAAAATACCCCAAAAATGCATAACATGGGTCATTTTGACCCAACGTGAGAGGGTTGTAAAAGTGTTTTTTTAGGCTGCTGAGATTTCTTAATCTTGGTTAGCAGGTTTTTAATGAACACCTTAAGTTGGATAATGGCTTTATACGAGCGTAGAAATGTGTATTGAATAGCTGTGCAACAAATATTGGCTGCCGTGGTGGAAGAAGACAATAAAGAGATTGTTGGCGAGAGTGAAAGCAGTGAATCTGATCTTTTAGATAAAAATGATTCAATTTATGTCGCTCCTACTATTAAAATTCGTTATTCAGAAACCGAAGTAGTAACAATTGTATCTACATATTTGAATGATAATGAATCAGAAAGTGAGGAAGAAGACGAGGACCCTCTGAACATTTCACTATCAGCACCCGACACTTCATTGCCAACATCCGACAGAATCCTTCGGACTGGTAAAGATGGAACTTTCTGGAGCTCATCTTCATCCCATAAAGGAAGATGTATATTGTATAACTCACAATTTCATTCGTACAAAATTACACACCGTTGCATCATCAGAAATCTATACTCCTAAAAATGCATTTCAGGTTTTTCTCGGTCACAATATCATCGAGGAAATACTGTTGTGTACAAACTTGCAAGGTCGACGGGCTGCCACACAATGGAACGCTGCAAAAGAGGAAGAATTCTTGGCTTTTGTTGGTGTTTTTCTCCTTGCAAGAGTAGAAAAATCCCATGGGATTTGGATAAACGACAATTATTCTTAAACATGAAACAATATCCTACCTATACAAAGCTGCTTTGATGTCAATAGTTTTGAAAATACACTACGTCATCTGCCATTCGTTGATAAGAGAACACTGGCCGAGAGACTGAAGCAGGATAAACTGGTTGCTTCAGCTACATATAGAGTTTATTTATTCAAAACTGTAGGACCCAATTTTCCCTTGGAGCTTTTACTACCGTATATGAACAGCTAGTGCCATTCAGAGGGCGATGTCCCTTTACCAAATACAGTACATGCCAAGCAAACCAGCCAAGCATGGCATAAAAATGTTTTGGTTGTGCAATGCGTCATTACCGTATTCCTTTAATGCAAAGATTTACGTTGGAAGCAACCAGGGTCAGCACCCGAGAAAATTTTGGTCAAAATGTAGTTGTCCATCTAACGGTACCACTTCAAGACTCAGGGAGGAATGTATCCATGGACAAATTTTTTACAGTGTTCCAGTGGCGGAACGTTGCTTCAACACCAAGTGACTGTTGTTGGGACTATGAGGAAATGCAAACGAGAAATTCAGGAATGCATGACAACTGCAAAGTCTCGACAAACAAAGACATCAGTTCTTGGTTTCAACAATGAAATGACAATGGTCAGCTATGTTCCCAAAAAGAATAAAGCTGTAATACTTTTGATCACAATGCATCACCGCATAAGCATTGTTGAAGAAGATCCAAAAAAGGAGGTCAGAAATTATCAAGTTTTATAACGAGACCAAGATTGGTGTTGATCTAGTTGATCAAATGGTTCAAACTTAAACCTGCAAAAAATAAACCCGTCGATGGCCTCTCGTTCTCTTTTACAATTTGCTGGACATCGCAGCACTAAATGCTTATACTGTTTTCCGAGAAGTACATCCTGATTATCAGATTGAGCATTGTTCAAGACAACAGCGTTTTATAACAGACCTTGCTGAAAGCTTCATCATGCCCCATATGATGACTGGAAAGAAAATTCCTCAACTCCACAAAGCCATAAAGGAAGCTATGATGAGATCTGGCTTAGCTTTTTCAACTACGTCCTTGCAAATAGGTATCACCTTGCAGAAGAAGAAACGGTGCTTCTTGTGTCAAACATCCAAGAATAAAAAAATTGCAATGTCTTGCTCAACATGCTGCAGAGCCGTGTTCCCGGAACACAGCCAAACCAAATAAAACCAGCATCACATGCAACAAATGCAATGAATAAACCTGGGATCTACGTGCAGTACTGTGAAGTTTGTAGCAATTCTTTATTTTTGCTTGCCACATCCTCATTTTGCTTGTGGCATTTTTTTCATCATAATGTTTCATTTTTCATGTTCTTGCCAACAAAATGATACAAATACGGTAGTACTGTCCTCATAACGCTGTGACCATAGACAAGGAGATGACAGTAAAAAAGAGAGCAATTGTTAAAATGCCCAAAGTAGTGTTGCCAAATTAAGTTCAGAAAACAAAAAAAGAAAGTACTAATGGCATCTAACCAAATCACTAACTTCTAATCCTAAAATATAACTCTAAACCCTGACACAAAATATTCGAAAATTTGTTTTTTCTTAAAATTCTGACTGATAACTCTTTGACTGACAATGATATAAAAAACAAACTAAAACCAGTTACCGACGAAACAATCACTTCCTAAAAAAAAAATTAAAAAGAAATTGCGTTCAGAATAAAAATTAACTGGCATATGAATATGGGTCAAAATGACTCATGCTATACATCAAAGCAGCTTTTTTCGTGCATGCGTTCTAGGGTTAATGCAGTCATTTTAATAAATTTATAAGATATTTCAAATATACCAAAAGCTTTATTGGTTTTCAGGTTTTTTATTACATTATAAATTTCTTTAATTTTTTCAAAGACAAAGGAAGAACTTACTTGATTTGACAAAAATCTTTTAAAAGAAACATTACTTGTAGGAATTACAGATGCCATTGTGGTACCAACATCTGCAAAGTAGTTGTTTAATACATTGATGAAACTACTGGAATCTGTTCGGCAGGTTTTCTCATTAACCAAACCAAATTTTTCTACAATTTTTGTTACTTTTACCGTCTATCAACTCATTTATGATTCCCTAAGTTTTCCTTGAATTATATTTGTTTTTTTCTAATTGTTTTTGGAAATATTTATGTTGTAGTAATTGTTTTAAGTGGTTCAATTTATTGCAGTACGTATGTTTTTTAAAGAGATTTTGCTGAATCCTTTTTTTAATATCGCTTTAAACAAAGTCGATTTTTTTGGAGCCATAAGCTTTTCGTGACGCTCTCATCAGTGGCAATCGCGTCAAAATGGGACGAACCAGAGAAAATCAAAGTATTTATAGTCTCAACAGTTGGGAGAAAGGTGCTGCAGTCTCGGAAAGGAGAAAGGCACAATTGCACAGTGTGGTGCAATACAGGATGTTCTCGGAAAGGAGAAACGCACTATGTGCAATTACCCAGGAGAAACACTGTTACTCGCAACTTCGGTTATTTGAAAAGTTTCAATGTGTAAACAAATTCCTTTTGCTTACATAAAACCGGATGTTTGGTTTTGATAAAAGTTGCCTCGAGTAGACACAGATGGAACGAGTTGCGTGCCACAGCAAGAATTTTAAAACGTTTGTCGTTATAGTTTGCAGCACATTGCTCGTTGTCAAGCAAATGTTGTCCTATGGCAACTTATTCAGATTGTGACTCTGCCATAGGACAACATTTGCTTGACAACGAGCAATGTGCTGCAAACTATAACGACAAACGTTTTAAAATTCTTGCTGTGGCATGCAACTCATTCCATCTGTGTCTACTCGAGGCAACTTTTATCAAAACCAAACATCCGGTTTTATGTAAGCAAAAGGAATTTGTTTACACATTGAAACTTTTCAAATAACCGAAGTTGCGAGTAACAGTGTTTCTCCTGGGTAATTGCACATAGTGCGTTTCTCCTTTCCGAGAACATCCTGTATTGCACCACACTGTGCAATTGTGCCTTTCTCCTTTCCGAGACTGCAGCACCTTTCTCCCAACTGTTGAGACTATAAATACTTTGATTTTCTCTGGTTCGTCCCATTTTGACGCGATTGCCACTGATGAGAGCGTCACGAAAAGCTTATGGCTCCAAAAAAATCGACTTTGTTTAAAGCGATATTAAAATTCTGTACCACAAAGAAGCTCTTTATGAATCCTTTTTTAATTTTAATCCAAAGTATTAATCTAGATTTTAAACAAGTTATTTTTTGTTTTTATAGATTTATAAATACGTTTAGTTATCCATTGTTTATTTGAAAGTTTCTTTTTAGTTCTAGACATTTCTCTAAGAGGAGCATGATTGTCTGTTGTCGTTTGAAATGTTGAAGTAAAAGAATTTATTGAATCTTTTGCATTATCAGTGTGGATATACTGTATGTTTCATTTAAAGGAATTTGCATATCACTCAAAAAGTCATTTGGATTGAATTGTTTCATGTTTCGTGTAAGTTTAGAAGAGAAATTGGCAGCTTTAAGGTTTTTTTTAATACACTTAAAAAACAGAAGTGTGATCAGAAACGGTGATCAGAAGTGTCATATAAACAAACACCACTTTTTTATTTTATTAAAGGAAATGTTTGTATAAATGTGTTCTAATAGTGATGAACTATCATTTTCAAAATTCTGGTTGCACTTGATATGACTCATTGAGTACCAGAAGCATTAAATGATTCTTTATAATCTGCTATTGATGACAGTTTTCTGGCCTTTAAATAGTCTATGTTAAAATCTTCACAAATAATATATTGAGTTTTACAATTATTTAAGTTGTATAAAGTTGTTATTAATTTGTTTTTAAATATAAAAAAATTTTTGTCAGGGTGACAATAGACAACTCTGATAACCAATCTTGTTATATTCTAAATCATAATTTCTTCCCGAGATTTTCACAGTTTGGGATATTGATTGTCAGATCAGCACATTCAACATAATTTAAATTCTTATTCAAATAAATTGCAACACCTCCAGCTTTGCTACCAGAATCTTTGTGTAACATGAAATAGCCTGGTATTAAGAGATTCTAAGCAGAATTTACAGCAATTTTTGTTTCAGAGATAGCCAAAATGTCAGGAGCATGCTCAATAGTGTTAATAAGTTCTTCTATACTTGCTTTCTTTTTTTCCAAGCTTCTTGTATTAAAATAACTTACTGTAGATTAAATTTGTTTTTGACTTCAACAAAGAATTTATGTAATTGATCATGAGTAAAATAATCTTCATTTTGTTCTTGCAGCAAAGTATTATTGAATTTGACAACTTCATAATGTGCACTATTATTCTTAATTTAGATGTTTTACAATCTATGTTTGAAAAGGGTAAAACATCATTAATGCAACAGTTACGAAAATACAGATCATTACTGTTACTAAGTTTTTGGAATTGTTTCAGAGTTAGAAATGAGCATTTTAAGTGACACAAACGATTACATATATGACAAAAAAAATTGAATTTTGATATTAAGGTAAGTTATTCAGAAAAACATGAGTTATTAAAATGGTTTTAAGCCAATCCTTTTTTTTCAAAGCACATTTTAACTAGAAAAATGTTTCGTAAAACTTTTTTTGATATTTGTAGGATTAGTAATAAATGATGTTAAAAAAATTTCAAATACTTCTAAGCAAAGTTAGCAATAGTGCTTATTTTGAAGTTAAGTGCTAATTTTTTGTAAAGATTGTTTTAGTTTTCAAAAATATTTCTAAGTAAACGTGCTTGTTATACTGCAACGGTAAGAGATAACCAAAAAAGACGTCTTTACACAAAGTTGAATTTTTTGGTAAAATATCTACAAAAAAAAAACCTCTTTTTTAGTTTTAACTTGACATTGCAGCTCTCACACTTTTATGCTTTATCACTTACGCCGTGTTTTTGGCCAATTTTGATGGTAAATCTGCTTATGACAAAGCTTTTTGACATATTAGACTACTTTGCTGGCTAGTAAAAAATTTGTTTTTCTTTAATTACAGAATCGTAGCGGAAATGCGCAATGCTTTGCGTCTTGCTGTATTTTTTGCCGCACCCAGTAAATAACTTTTCATTTTTTTTCCCAATCATTCTTGTGTTGAATAATCGCCAACTATTGCTTCAAAACGATTTGCAAAATTTTCAAGTAAAACATTGTCGTATTATGTTTTAGCCAAAAAACAATAAAGAATAAGAATGCCTTTGGTTTATAAACCAGAAATTAAAAATTTTAAATATCTATCAAATTAAAAAAATTAGAATATTTTGAGATAAGTTTACAACAGTACAAGTTTAGTCAGAAATTTGTTTTGTATGTTTTTTATCAGGTCCTTCACACATTTACGGAATCGAGTATTATGAAAATAGTGCTGTTCGGAATTTTTTCGATTACTCACTTATTGAAGGTGGAACCTTTTACCAATACAACGTTCCTTGTTCAGTTTGTATGTCTCAAGGAAGAGCCAATCAGGTATCATCAGTTTGTTTACTAAAAGACTCGTGCACTTGCGTTAAAACCCGATATAAAAAAATAAGCAGTTTCTAGAAATGAATAAAGTTTCTGTCGATGGTTCATAGGTTGATTTAGTTATTATGTTAAATGCAAGAATAAAGAGATAAAGTCGAACAAATTTATTTAGTTTTACCTCCATATTTTTTTTACAGTTTTCCGAAAACAATTTTTTATCAAACTAATTGAAAGTACTTAAAATGCCTGTAAACGTGTTCTCGCAAATTCTTTTAATAGCAGCATTTTTCTTAACAACCACTGCAATCGAAATGGTTTCGGTTTGGTTCTCACCCTTGTCCTACTTTTGTGCCGCAGAAAAATGTATTTTACTTACTTTTTTTTCTTCTGACAAGCGGCTCTAAATTTTCGTCAAAATCACTTGATAAACAACGAATTGATAAAAGAAGATAAAAGAAACGATAAAAAAGATAAAATAAAAAAATAATTTAATGGCAATTTACTTTAAAAAAATAATAGATAAAATTAAAAATTTAAAGAATGATAAATAAAAGAATAATTTAAACAATAAAATAAAAGAATGAAATAAAATAAAAGAAGATAAATGAAAAAAATTGATAAATGCTTAAATATTGGCAAATAAAAAACTTTGACTTCCAGATTTTGACAAAACGTATTTGAATTTTTTTATCAACCAAATTTTTTTTTTCAGCAAGCGTGCAATGTCAAAACGGCGATTTGATGAATAATAAAATATTATCAGGTGTCAAAAGTAAATCTGTTTTCCCGCAAGATAAGCCATTTGCACAAAAATTTCAACCAAAAATAAGCTTTTGCATACAAAGCTAAAAAGCGTAAAATTATTTGTTTTTCTTGAACATTAAAAGTTGTTTTTTGTTTATAGCTGATGATACCTGGCAAAGTTGCTTGCCCTGGAAATTGGATAAAAGAATACACAGGATACATTATGGGACCTCATCGCACTCAGAAACATTCGGGCCAGTACATATGTGTTGATGAAAAACCTCAAATTGTTCACGGATCCGACAAAACAGGAAACGGGGAACGTTTGTATCTAGTGGAGACCGAGTGTCCTTCACTTCAGTGTGGTCCGTATGTTAACGGCAGAGAATTGAGATGTATCGTTTGTACAATATAAATATTCAGTAGATATTGCTGCAATACAAAACGTGCCAAAAATACAAAAAATGGGTTAATAGATTTGCAATAATCTTAAACAACAACTTTAATTAAATTCAGACAGCCTTCACTGATAAAAAGAAAGTTTAATAAAATCAATTTAATTGCTGTAAATGAAAAGATTAGATCACTTTTTGTTGAGATGCTTTTTTATTTTTGAAAAAAATCTAAAATAGTAAAATAATGTCTTCAATTTAATGTTTGTTCCAGTCATTTATTTTGTTTTTTAAATATGTTTCATGCGTTAATCGTTTGTTATGACTTCAACCGTTTGTTTTGCAACGTGTTTTTATGGTACAGTTATCACTTGACTTTTTAACATCAATTTTGAAGAATAATATAAACTTTTTAATGTTTTTTTAGAGTGTTAAAATAAGTAAAATCTAAATCATGATTATTTAAGTCAGTAGTTTTCAAATTTTTGGCGGCATTCCTCACCTTTAAGGCTTAGATATTGTCATTTTCAAAAAAATTCACTTCAAGGAAATTTCTATTCTTATATCAAGCGGAGAAATTTTTTCTCTTGAGCTTTTTTAACCTAAATTTTATAAATGAGCTTCCTGAATAACTTTAATTTGGATAGCAGCTTTGGTTGAACACAAAAAAATGTCTGCACCTTTATAATTAAAATAAAAACTTTATTTTTTGGTGTTCATCAAAGCTATGATCCAAATTCCGGTTATCATAAAAAGTTAGTGGTTAAATTTGCATTCAAATTGAAGTGAAGGCCAAAAAAGTTTTCAATTTATTGAAACTACTTTTAACAGTTGTCATCATTCAATTGTGAAAGACGTGCCAATCTTTTTTGGGTCAACTTGCATTGTATTAAAACTCTGAAATTCCCCTCCACATGGCGATTTTTTGTTTGTAAAAATTTTGGTTTTCTTTTTAGAGATCAAGTGGTTTAATTTGAGAAACACTAATTTAAATTTAGACAGTTGCCAATTTATTGTTTTCTTCAAAATTCTTAAAGTTTATAATTACTTTTTTATTGAACTTATGCAAACATGGAGATTTTGTAATTTTGTTTTTCTTTGAAAAATTACTTGATTTGATTGATCTTGTAAATATGCAACAATTTAAAAATCTTGGAAAGCACGTCGGGGTAATTGCTTGAAAATTAAAACTTGTAAAATATTATTCTGATCTCATTGCCGTGAAATTGAAAAAAAAGATATTGAGAAATGAAAAAGCAAAGCGTTATAAAGACGATATTTTGCTCCAAAACAGATTAAAACTTTGTGAATAAGAACTAGATTTTGAATTGTTCAAGTAGAAACGTTTCAAGAAGTAGAAAGTTGAAAACAACAAACAACCTTGCAATGCGAGTGAACGAACGAATTAAAAAAACAAATATTAATAGTTTGACTTTAAATTAAAAATATTAATATTATGTTCATTAAAATGACAAGCTACCAAGTAATAATAAGATTAGGCTAAACACACATTTAAAGATTAACAAACTTCGGGTTTCTATTATGATTTTAAAAAATGGTTAAAAAATTTAGAAACATAATTAGTTTTTGAAATAATATTTAAAAACCTACTTGTACAATAGTTGCTTCGTTACAAGTTTTGTGTATTTTCACAATAATTAATTGAAAATTGTTCAATTAATTTTACCTCTAAATGTCAACTTTAGTTAACGTACTTAATTTCACGCCCTAACTTGCATGCAATTAATTTTGACACTTATATGCCAGTTGTGAACTAAAAGCGATATTTCTACGTACTATAAAATTTTACACGCTTATTTAAAAAAAATTTGTTTAATAGTAGTGTTCATTGCTGAAGTGACTGTTAAACAAAAACATGTAATAATTTTGAAACTGTTCGGTAGTATAACACAAAGAAGGTCATAATTGTCGTTAAAATATATACATGTACTTTGTGAATTATTCGCATATAGATAGGGTTCTAATTAAGGTCTGAAATTTCTCGGACTTTTTATTTTCCCGGGATTTTCCGGAAAAAATTTAACTTCTTGGGATTGCAAAATGTAGGACGGAGATGGCAAAATATTACACAATTTCGTCTAAAAAATTTACTAAAGGCTGAAAAAAAAGGCCACCACTAACAATTAGTTTTCAACTTCTCCGTTTTTGTCTCAAATAACAGGTGATTAATAAAAAAAGTTCTTTACTTACAATTAGTATCCAATTTCTTCATTTTTTTCTAAAAACAATGAAAAAGATCTTCACCTGCGATTCTAAGCTTTAGCTTAACATATCGGTCACGATCGACCAACGTATTAAGCACCCCTGCTTTAAATCATTATTTTAATCCGTAAAATTAGAAGTAAGAATGCTGACACCTGAAATCCACCTGGCAAGATTATTATTGTTTACAGAGAAAGAAATTTCTTGAATTGTTCAAGTAGCTAATTGTTCAAGAATTGTTTTAGCCTAATCTTATTGCAAAGAAACCAGGAAAGAAGTGTAGCGGAGATTAGAATCCTGGAAGTATGCATTGAAAAGAAGAGAGATGAAAGTAAGTAGGTCGAAGACCGAATATCTGTGCATAAATGGAGGAAATGATGACGAAACAGTAAAGATGGAGGATACAAAAGTGCCAAGAGTAAAGGAATTTAAGTATTTGGGACCAACGGTGTAAGAAAGGGGTAGTTGTGAGAGGGAGGTAAAGAAGAGAGTACAGGCAGGATGGAATAGATGGAGAAAAGTATCGGGAGTAATCTGTGACAGGAGGTTACCAGCTAGAGTAAAAGGAAAAGTGTACAGTTCAGTGGTAAGACCAGCAATGGTGTATGGACTTGAGACAGTAGCAGTCACAAAGAAACAAGTGGAAGATATGGAAGTCGCAGAGATGAAAATGCTGAGGTTTGCTATGGGAGTGACGAGAAAAGACAAGATTAGAAACGAGCACATCAGGAGTACTGTTAAGAAAGAACGGTTAGGAATGAAGATGAGGGAGGGCAGGCTGAGGTGGTATGGACATGTCATGAGGAGAGACCAAGAGTATGTAGGAAGAAAGATGATGGAAATGGAGTTACCAGGAAAGAGGAAAAGAGGGAGACCAAAGAGAAGGTTTTTAGATGTGGTAAAAGAAGATATGAAGGAAGTTGGTGCAAAGGAGATGGACATTGAAGACAGAAAGATGTGGAGAATGATGATATGCTGTGGCCAACCCTGACTAACGGGAAAGGCCGAAAGGAGAAGAAGAAGAAGAGAAAGAAATTTTACACAAGAATATCTGCTAAAAGCTGTTTTTATTAGTGTTTACAACGCTTCGATTTTTGCTATTGATTCAAATAATTTTTTTAATTCACTCCCTTTTGTGAACAATTTAAACAAAAAATTTTATAACATAAAAAGAAAGGCAAATCATTACACAATAAAATTGTGTTTGTAGTTCCACATTGCAAAGACCTCATCTTAATTTTTCTACACCTTATAAAAAATATTTTGACTTGACTAATTTTTTAAAGTTGATTGCTTTTGATCACATCAATTTTTTGATTTTACAGAAAACCTTTTTTGTTTCGAATGTTTTTTTCTTTTGGTTAAGTACGCTAATTCATTAATAAAATATTTGTTTATTAAAATTTTGCTAACGTTTTCTGACGTAATTGTTTAACTTTTAATTGTTGTACGAATTGTTTAATTATTTAGGTCTAGTTTTCGTAAAAGTTATAAAAAGTTAAAAATTAAAAGAAAAGTAATTTAATCATCATCAACTTAAATTTCAACTGTGACAAATAATGTAACTTTGTTCAAAACTTATATAACCAACATTTTTTTCGATAGAAATTATTCAAACGATAGTCCGAATTTCAACATTATTGTTTGAAAAACAAAAACACCAATACAATTATAGAATAATATTGCACTCAAGCACAGCTCAATGGATTTTGTTTGAATATTTTTTGAGTTTGTTTATGCAAATGTTTGAAAACTGTTACCAGGCTGAACAAAAGATCGGAACCGCCATTTTAATGCCATTTCTTTTTTTTCATTCCAGACCTGATATTTCCGATATACATTTTTTCTGATTGAAAAGGAAATATCAATAACATATAGATACTTGGTTTCACGACATTTTCGATAAGTATTAGCTCTAATTTTTGTAGAATTTCGCTAATTAGACCAATGGTTCTCAAACGGGGTGCCGCGGCACTCTAGAGTGCCATTTGGGTTTTGCTAGGGTGCTGCAAGCTATAGCACATTATTCACTAATCCAGGAAAAAAGTTGAGTGTTGTAATGTTATTTTGAATTATCAGCTTCAATGTTACTACATATATTTGTATTTTTCAATCTATGTGCCGCGAAAAATTTCGGAAAAAAATTATCTAAGGGCGTCGAATATTGCGTTTTTTACTCGTGAAATATGTATTATTTGTAGCGAAGACCGTTTTTATTTAGAAAGAACTAATTTTGGGAAAGAAATTGACAAGAGAAACCGTGAATTCAGGTGAAGAGCTTTTTTTTTAGAGATCACATAATTTTGGGTCGGAAATCAAGGCTACTAGCTGAAGTGAGCCGCAAACTTTGAAAGATACCAATTATGTGCCGCGGCCAGAACAACGATATTTTTAGAATAGAACTGATTTTAGGGACAAAAGATAAAAATCTGAACCCAATTCTGGGTGAAAACATTTTTTGTTTTTAGAGATCACCTGATTTTGGAAACAAAATTTAATAAAAATAGTCTAAAGTGCCGCAATCGGAAAAAGTTTAAGAAACACTGGGTTAGACCTTGCCTTGGATGAAAGGTTTCATTAATTTCGAAACAAAACTAAACCCAACTTCAAACAAATTCTGTTTGCGCGGTTCCATGTGTTTATTCATTGCTAATACACTTGCTGCATTTATGCGACAAATATCAAGCAAATACGAAAATGCAATCGTGGTCTATTCTTGACACTTGGTTTTACTCGAATAAAAGTAATTTTTCGGTCTACAATATCTGTACCTCCTCGTATAATCATGTAACTTGTATAAAGCCGGTTTCTTCTTTTAAATTTTTGAAATTTAAAAAATTGGGTGCATTGTTGATAAGATTAAAATATTTCGCTTTTCTATACTTTTAGAGTTTACAATAAAAGAATTAAGATTGATATTTTTTTCAGGTTCGTTCCAAAAAACTTTTTAGAAACCAATATCTCTATTACACACTTGCTTTGTTTCGTTTGATATTTCTTTGCGTTTAGCTTGAATAGTGCCGATGGTAGTAATTTTCCATTCCAATAGCCATTATACCAAAGGTTTTGAAGTATATAATCGATCGTAAGATCAGCTTTTATAATAATGCCAAATAAAGAGCTCGGGATTTTATCCAAATTTGTTAGAAAATTTTACACGAAAAGAAATCTATTGATAAATCTACAATTACGTCTTTTTCAACATAAACAACTTCCCTTGGAAAGAGAGATTGAAAGCGTTTTATTAGCTCGTAAAATGTTTGAGTAAACATAGTTAATGAACCATTCAGTCTCAATTGGTTTGATAAACAGATTACAATTTGCCTTTTTCTCGCTTTTGGCGGCTTTTTTCTCACGGTTTATGAAATAGTCAAAGAACTAGTGTCTAGGTTTCAAAAAACTATTAATAACTCCAAAATTACTTGGGCGATTTTTTCAAAAACTGCACCAACTTTTAAATGAATAAAAATCAGGAAAAATTATAAAATTTGAAAAAATTCGTGCAAGTATTTTTGAGAAGCACACAGCATTTTAACAGTGTGGGCATATTCCATCCCCCCAGTTGTAATAGGGTTAAACTCAAATGCAATAAACTAAGATTTCCCGGAAAGTTTGTCCGGGATTCCAAAAATTTAAAACTTAAAAGTTCTAATATATGTTCTTTGAATTTTGAGAAAAATTGCTATACAAGTGCAGACTGGGAAGACATAGGCGAGACTGGGGCAAGTAGTGACATGGGCTAAGTTGGTCCAAACCATGCACTGGTAACACTTTCAATTGAAATAATCTGTAGCGCCACCATTGGCTAAATCTTGCATTAGCAACCAGGGTTGCGGAGTCGGAGTCGGTCGGAGTCGGAGGTTTTAGGAAGGAGTCGGAGTCGTACTGTTAAGAGTACTAAAAGTCAAAATCGGAATATTTTATCCGAATCCGACTCCTAATGTCCAATTTTTTAAAATATTAGTGATGATAACTGCAGCTTACGCGGCCGCGCGCGCAAGAGGAACCCAGTTCAGTAATCTTTTTAATAGAACCTTGCCGCGTAGTGATCGACACAGCGTGCATATCATAAAAAGTTTACTTTAAATTTTAAGCAAATGGTATTTTGCGTAATGCTATGCTTGGGCAGTATTTTGCATAATGCTATTTATTTGCTCCCTTTCTTCAATCAAATGACAGGGAGCAAATACCTGGTGCATAATCAATTACTACCTTAAGCAACCTCTTTCTATAGTACAGTGCTACCTTGACATAGGAGTTTAATTTGTTCCATGACCGAGCTTGTACCTCAATTTGCTCGTGTGACAAAGAGAATTTTCCCATTGAAATTAATGTAAATGCGATTAATCCATATCTTCCTAGCATAGTTTAAACTGACGGCGCAAAAAGAACGATTTTAAGCACATTGATACTTGTAGGACTCCAGTTTTTAGATTAAATTGACAATGAGGAATCAAGCTAATTTTCTGACCGTTTTAAATTATAAACAAAAAGCTATCGAGATATTTACAACAGCCTAATTAAAAAAAAAGCATTTTTTATATTGCAAAAAGAAGTAACTGCCATCAAACGGTTGTGAATTGAAAATAAATTGAAAAATTACTAAAGATAGCTAAAACATATATTATTGAATTGGTAGTAAGCGAAAAAAGAATCAAAAACAGGCTTGTAAAAGTTTTTCGATTCATTTACTTCCGTCAGTTTAAACTGACGCTAGGAGCAGGAGGGTACACTCAGACGTTAAACACAATTTTTTTTATTGAATGCGAAAACCTGATGGAATTATATCGTTTGATTGTGATGTCATAGAATGGTTGTGTTTTCGAATATTTGCAAATACTTCGTTAGTTAATTGGTAATTGAGAGCTGATACAGGACTAGTCAATAACTAGTTAACAAGCCAAGTTTCTTGTTATTTGCTTATCTAGACAGAAAGCACGCTGGGAGCAACTCTTGCCAGGAGGTAGAGTAATATACACAATTTTTTTTTTATTTTGATCGGATACACTTTACTGGGATTATTGTTTTAACAGACAGCTTAGCAAGTTTAAATCTAGTTGAATCGTGTTAACTTTAAAGTTGTTAATTAGAGCTAAATAACCTAGGATTTAGTTGTTTACTTGTGTCTGTTTATTGACACTTAAAATCACTATAACTTAAACAAAGCAGTTGACCGAAAGTATTGAGTAGCTTGAGTTGTTTTTTATAAGCGACAAAAATAATATTTACAACTGCTAATACTAGCATTCCTAGGCTATATCCATTAGGCCGCTATGGCTAACCTGTTGCACGAAAATAAAAAAGATGACCGTTTTTGAAGCATTAGATGTATTTTAAGCTTTGGAGTCTAAGTACATGTACAGCTTTGTTGCTGGTAAATCTGTGTCTACCGCAAATGTTATCATTTTCCTCCAAAAGAATGATGGTATAGATACCGACGAAGATGATGGAAATGATGTTAATTGTATTCCGGACAACCTTTGCGGAAGGCAACTTCCATTAAATGCTGAATAGGATTTGCAAGGAACAGGAGGCATAAAACTAATTACTGATGAATCGCAAGCCTTAGCAAGCGGTCAGGTAAAGTTCTGTATTTTCTCTTGTTTCTGGAATACTAGGCTACCTGTTGGTGACTTTCAACCAAAAAATGTTTCCTTATCAGAACAAACCAGTGGTGTTCCGCCAGCAACAAAAAAGTAGCATATATACATATTTAAACAATAAATTTATAGATCTTGCTATACTATGATATACAGTATCTTCATTCAACTGTTTTATGTAATCTTGCTGCAATGCTTGCATTATGTAAACTTGGTACACAATGTTAAATGTGTTTAAATTGTATAATTTTCTATTTCATGTTGGTATTTAACTTTATAATGTGTTTTTTAGAGAAGGTGATGAAACTTCTTGTTTCAAAACTGAAATGGAAGAAGGGTAAAATAGATGTGCATAGAGTTTTTGATAACTTGACCTTGACACACCCTTCCTTTGAAAAGCATATCTTGTTACATGAAATATTTGAAAAGTTCATGACGACTGAAGAGATAGAAAGAATATGTTTGGAATCAAATAAGTATGCTCGATACAAAAGCAACCGCTCGTTCATGATGATGATAATAAAGTTGAAATATTTCATTGCCATTCTTGTGCTGAGCGGTTATAATCAATTGCCACGACAAGAAATGTATTGGAAGAGGAGAGAGGACAACCAGGACGGAATAGTCACGGCGCTGATGATTAAGAATGAGGTTGAAGAAAGCAAACACTTTCTTTATCTTGCTGATAATAAAAGCTTGGACAAAACTGACAGATTTGCAAAGTTAGACCTGTTTAGACCAGTTTGATGCGGTAAACAAGCAATGTGTGACTTACTACAAACCCGAGCAACATCTAAGCGTTGACAAATTCATGGTACCATACTTTGGGAAGCACGCAGCCAAACAATTCTATTGTATTCATGGAAACCAATTAAGTTTGGCTACCTCAGCTGTGGGTACAGGCAAAACCGTCGCGATGTTGTGTTCAATTCCGTTCGTTAGTAAAGACACTTGTAATACTGTAAAAACATGTTACAGGTTTTATTTCTTGGATCAAGGTCACAACAGTGTGAACATGTATGTTTCAGTGCTACCAATCACTGGATTGTTAAGGGGACGCAAGACGATGTGCCAAACCAAAATGCTCTGAACCTCCTGGTACTCCCGCAAAGCCTGCAATGTTTATCTACATCCTGATTGTTTTAAAGAATACCATTTCAATTAGACAATGTTATGTACTTGGGCATGTGAACGAAAGATTGTGAACTAAAGTTTCTTGTTTATTAACGATGTTGTTTGTTTGTAGGCTTGCTTGTTATTAAAAATTGGTTTGGTTCAAAAATAAAAACATCAAAGAAAAGCAATTTTGCGTTTTGTTTTAGGTGTACCCTCCTGCTCCTAGCGTCAGTTTAAACTGATGGAAGTGAACTTATTCATATCTCATGAAAAAAAAGGTTTCTTACCAAAAGAGCATTTTTTCCTTTCAAGTTATATCATTCCAAAGCTACAATAGAGAAATGAACAAAAAACTTTGATTCAGAAGGATATGGATTAATCCGTTTCAGCCCCCAAAATACTCCCCATTTTTATTTTTATTTTTGACGTGTCTTTAAATAAGTACTTTCTCCAACATGGCCTAATTAAAACACGGCCTTATATGACACATTTTGCGATCGATTTCTAAGAGGCCTAAAATGAAAATGCTGTGCTGCAGCAAAATTAGAGAATTTTGACACATAAACATCTTTTTTATGAAATAATGATCGCAATTATAATATTACAATAAATATTACTTAAAAAAAATTGAAAATATTGAAAAGTCAATATGAATTATTTGTTAAAAATCTCGAAGAGTTACATTTTAGAGCACATTCTAATGCAAGCTATGCTATATATTTTAAGTTTTTGCAATATGTACAACGTAATGTAATAAATTGTTGCAAAACAATGAATCCCTCAACTAAATTGAGCTTTCTATACAGTTGCATATCAAGGTTTTTAACTACGATCAAAGCAAAAATTGACAAATAATTCAACACTTTGACCGTTGTTGCTTCTTAAAAGTACTTACAACATCTTTTCTAATCTTGCTATTTTCAATTTTTTGTTTATTATTGTAGAAAATATTTGTCATGATCTTATTCGCCCACTTTTGGCCCCAAACAATGTGGTCGGCACACGTAAATAAAACATTAGTGCAGTAGGTATTTAAAACAGTTTGAGCACCTGTACGGATGTTATCACAACAGTACTGCTGCAGCAAAGCGTCTGTGAGGTCTAGAGTGGCAAAACCAAAAGCAACATAATCTTTGAGAACTGCAGATGGTACTTTGAGTCCCCCACGCGATAAAAGTTCAAAGTACGAATTCTTTTCAACTTCACTGCCACATAGTGAGTTAATACCTTGGCGACATTTAGTCTTTTCTGTTAGTTGTTTGGCAATGTAGCCAGACACTACTTGTAGCACTTCCTTGGTTTCTGCTGTCAAGGTTGCTTCTTGAATTAAGACACTCATAGAATCAAGAGCTTCTTTAAATTTTTCAATTTCCTGGGTTGTGTTTGTGACTGCCAGCTCCTCTTCCCAAAAGTTAATGTTTTCTTTTAGTAGGATTTGGCATAACAAAATTTTTTTCTAGTTTCCACCTCTCTCAAACTCACAAGAAAATGTCCACCGTTTAGTTGTCTGTATTGGGAAAATCTGCGCTCAATAGGATCGCTTTGCAGGCGAGTAGTTAGGATGTACTTGTGGTCATCGATGAGTAGTTCGTCTAAAAGATCTGCTTGTGAACGAAGAGTCGATATTAATGCTTCCATTGTTTGCTTAGAAAATCGAAAAGAAATACTCCCATTTTTCAACCAATTTTCCAGCCATTCAGCAAAAGCTCGCAAAAAATCTATTTTTCCATCACCTAATGTAATGGCATTAGCAATATCATCGGCATAAAACTCCTGCTTGCTATTTACTATTTTCCACCACACGTTAATTGCCGACAAAAATCCAGCGACATCTTGTCGAGAGGGAAAATAACTTTTGATTGCTGCTATTGTTGTGTCATGGAAAATTGCTAATGCTAAATTGACATTTTGCTTATTATGGCCCGGGTATAAAACTTCATATGTAAGTTTTGGTGCTTTACGTAAATTGGATTTTAGTTTTGCATCTTCTTCATGAACATCTTTAAAGACTCTCCATGATATGTATCCCGCTTGCGATGATGCCACAACTATATTCTTGATAAAGAAGTAAAATGCTGGAAAAACAAATTTTTGACTATTTAGCAAATTGTTTCTTATGTTTTTTGCCAGATGGACATTGTCGTAAAACAAATACGTTTTGCATGAACTTTGTGGATGCACAATAAACCTTGCATCTTTTTGTGCATATTCCTGTAATAAAATATTAAAAGCTGAAACATTGGCCGCATGATTGTCACTCACAATGCCACGTACTTGAAAACCACTCTTACACAAATCGGTGACACATTCTGAGAGTTTTTCTGCAAGCCACCGTCCACTGATCTCAGTTTCAGGACAAGCTTTTACCACAACGGGTACAGACTGTCTTAACCTTGGAGCATTAAAACAACAACACCTTTGTACATGTTGCCATCGGAATCTGCACAAACATACTTCCCAGCAGAATATTGTACTTTTTTTTTCAAATACATTTTATCGGTGATAAGCACGACGTTATTCGATAATATTTTTTTCTGCCTCAATAGTTCCGCAGCTTTAATCGTATCCAAATTTCCTGACTTTAATTTTGCTAAAAGCTATAATGAAGGAAAGCAAAACTCTTCGAGCAGCAGTTTGTATGCCTGTAAAGATGTGTACCGCAAAAGCAAAGCCAAACGTATCATTTTTGACGAATACGGAGGTTGTCCTTTGGGCTTGTAATGTTTTCGTTTTTGTAATTCAAACAATAAGGAATGGTCATCAGCAAAGCTTTTCAAATAAATTGGTAAATTTTCCAACATAGAAAACCTGATTTATTTTGAATTTCTTCCTTGCGAAAACCAATCTGGGAGAGGAACTGGGTTGTTACAATATTGGAGTTCAACATGCAAACTATTGTCAATTTTTACGGCTTCACAAATAGTGGGAAAGCCACTGAAATCATCAAATAACAAAACATAAAGCAATATAAAGTCTTTTGTTTTATGCCAGGTGTAATCATAAGGACAATGTTTCTCTGTTATATCTTCAATGTTTGTATTTTATCTTTTTCCACAAAATTGTCCAACTGGTCTGGTTGGTAATTACGAGGTTTAGGAGACTTTCTGAAACCTGTAAGCGTTGGCAAGAAAGATGGTTTTGAAAGTAAACTTTCAGGGTAAATGTTTGGTACTGGGTTTAATTTCCAATTTAACTTTTTTCTTTTCCCATTTAAAATAAATTTTTGATCAAAATGATTTGCACATATTACTGAATTACTTGTGGGTGACCAATCCAAACGATTGACGAATTTAGTCCATTTTTCCAGCAAATCAACTTTTTGAAGGGGAAAGTGAAAAGACGGAACAGAAGTTGCATTAGTTTTATATCCAGATTTACAGCCGAAAATCACATATTTGTTAACCATGATTGCTCTAATAACAAATTATAAACACTTCATACATCTTTAAAACTTATGGCGTCAACAAAGAAAAACACGTACTGCAAAGAAGAAATTTTGAAACAATTTTAGATCTAACCTATTGATGATAACCTGCCATCAGTCAAAAACAAACTTTACACTAACGAACTTTTTCAAATGTAATAATGGTACGTTTTTTTACGCTGCTCGCGCTACTTTTTTTTAAAGCTCCTACAGTTAATATATCTCATTAAAAAAGTGTTGTAAGTAAGTTAGTAAGTTACTCTTAGTGTTTTTTTTTAAAGTAAGACAATGGAAAATACAACTATTGCCTCTAATTACAAATTCAATGTTTAAAACTGACTAACGTTCATACAGAATAGCAAACTAAATTTATTTGAACCCACCTACTACTCATTCTGTAACGCACTAGCCAACAGCACTCAAAACCAAAAACAAAGAATGCACAGCCTACTATGCATAAAGATATTTACACTAAGTGCGTTAGTAAAACATTGTAACGTTCTTCTAACTATAACTGCTAAAACTTCAAGCTTAAACAACTGCCTTTTATTATGATAACAATTAGCGACTGAACTGTAACAGCACACGAGGAAAGGTATAGCATACGAGTATTGTGATGTCATAATACTCTACAGTATAATGATCAACACTAAGTTACTTAATAGAACGATTTCTCTGGTATAAGTTACATATTTAAATTACTTATTCTGTCTGTCTTTGTTCAAACTAGAATTTGATAAACATGACACTGTTAGGGCACTAGCCAGAGCAAATGATATTGAGTGTATTTTGCTGCAACAAAGCATTTTCATTTTAGGCCTCTTAGAAATCGATCGCAAAATGTGACATATAAGGCCATGTTTTAAGTAGGCCATGTCTCCAACACAAGCAAGTGTTGAACGTCTGTTTTTATCACTAAGGCTCATCAAAACAGACCAAAGGGCTGCAATGAAGGAGAAACTCACAGAAGCAATTTTGTTTTACAAACAAATTATTACATTAAAATTTTTGAAAATTAAAACAAACTTTTCTTACTTTATTCTTTAAAAAACATATAAACCAAAAGTTTTGAACCAAGGTGAATTTTTTAATAATATTCTAATATAAATGTCTACAAACGGCAAGGAGCCTGCATGTTCAGTCTCGTACAAAATTACAATAATTAAATTATACATGAGATAGAAATTACAGACCCCCTTTTATTTTGTTTACAAGATTCGACAAAATTCACATACATATATATTCTTACAATCAATATATAATCATGAATTACTGTGAAGAAGATGAACTCCATGCCATCAAACAAATGACTGAAGTTTATTTGAGAGAAATGAGGATGAGCTTATTATTGGTATTGAAATGGCAATTTTTTCTGGAGTTTCTTTACATGGAGTGGATGATTCAGCAAAATTCTGAAATTAGTTGTATTTTATGGTTTTTCTGGTAGTCTTTAATTGTGGGTTTTAAATTTTTAATTCTTTTGCTTATGGTTTTTTGTTTCTTTTATTTTTATAAATTTCGTTATCAAATTTTCATTGTCAATAAATTTTATAATTATTACTTACATATGTAAAAATTTTTACAATTATAAAATTTTCTTATTTACGTTTTAACCTCGCTATCTACTAATAAAAACGAAACTAAGCCACCTAAAGCAAGAAGCACCAAACTCGAGTTTTGTTCTTGTTTAACCCATTAATTCCCAAGCATAGACCAAAGAATATTTTCTTAATTTTTTTTAGCTTATTTTGTTTCTTTCCCACAACTAATCACTTTTGACCAAAACATTTTTGAATTTTTTTGTTTGTTTTTTGTAAAATTACTTGTTCCATTTTCGGAACATTGGGAAGTTCCGACTGTGCTATTTGCTGTGATTTGCTTGGTAACCCAATATTCGTTCATTGTGTCATTTTTTGTGTCGGAACATATTGAAATCAAATTTAACGTTATCTGCTACACCGGAATTATCAAAACAACCATTTATGAAATTTATGTAATTTTCAAAAGATAAGAGAAGCGTAGAAACAAATATTGTAGTGCAGAGATAGTTCAAAAAATACGTAAAAATAAATGTTTGCAGCTTTGCAAACTTCAGACATGTTTGTCATGGAAAATTACGGAGCATTTTTTGTGAAGCAAAACCTCACACTGGTTGCACATGGTCATTGTATTTTTTTTGCATAACTTGCAACGTCCCTGTTTTTCAGCAGATATGCAAATATGCACAGACCTTGAGAATCTAATACTGTCTACCGGCATTCGGCTGGGTCCTGGTCTACATGATTTGTCTGGTACTCTCCCAAGTAAAGTTGGCACTAT
The DNA here is from genome assembly GCA_963680785.1 of Diplosoma virens. Lineage (NCBI taxonomy): Eukaryota > Metazoa > Chordata > Ascidiacea > Aplousobranchia > Didemnidae > Diplosoma > Diplosoma virens. Next base: position 26,639,576 of record OY796889.1, read on the forward strand.
TTCTCTTCGAAACTGAAGGTGATTCATGGTCCCACCAATCTCTTTGTGTAGTCTCCAAGAAGCAACAACGGACATATTTCAAAGTTTGCAAATAAACACCATCACCACTGTTTGCTACGCAGTCGGGTTCGCTACTTACTGATCAAGGAGATCGACTCCACCCATGTATTTGTTGTAACTTTCCACCATTCGGGGCTGCGTTATATTTATTTTGCTTTTCTTTGTGGTATTCCACCTGTTTTGTGGGCTCTTTACCTTAAAAATTACTCACAATGCAGACTGGCTTGTTGTGATTCCATTCACACAAGACCACCTCTCCATCGCTGTAGATTTCAAATACTCCGCGCTCGTTCTTCTTCATTACCGCTGGTAGAGTCAGTGGGCAGTTTTGTGTTCTGTTCTGGCGAATAGTTCCAGTACATCGTAAGCCCTTTCTTGCCAAATCTCTGCAAAGGGCTGTTGAACTAAAAAAATTGTCAAAAAAATTGCATGGTTTGAATAATTTTCGAGTGCTGCAGGTAGTTTATTTACGACTTGCTCTCCTAAAGGCTCACTTGAAGACATATCTTTGCCAGTGTATACATCAAAACTGAATGGATAGCCTTGGGCAGATGCAAGAAACCATATCTTCATACCAAATTTCACTGGCTTATTTCGCATATATATTTTGGTAGAAAAATGCCCATAGTAAGGAACCATTTGCGCATCAATGGATAAGTGTTCTGAAAAAACTCCAAACCAAAGAAAATTTCTTTGCATTAGGTTTAGATACGTTCTGACCTTTGCAAGTTTGTCAGCCTCTTGTAGGTTATCGTTGTCAGCAAGATGAAAATATCGTTTTATTTCTTAAAACCTGTTTCGTGGTATCTTTTTCTTCACAATGTTTACGCCAACATCTTCATTATTGCACCAGTATAGATGCTCCTGAGGAAGGGTGTGATAACCACTCAATAAAACAGTGCCAACGAAAGCATTCAAATCAGATTGCGGCAAATAAAATCAATGATGTAGCTTTTGTTTTGCGTATCTTTCGGACTCTTTTTTTCCTAGGTTATTTACATCTTCATCAAAATATAGCCGAAACAACGGAAAAGCAGAGAGTTTGAGTAATTCTGAGTTGGTTTCTTCCGAGCTAATTGACGTTGGTTGAGGCGGCGATTTAGAGATTTTTCCGTTCTTTTTCCAGGCAATTTTTTCTTTCTTTTTACGCTTTGCTTTTGTGACGTGCATGGTAGCTCTTCTGCGTGAGTATCGTCTAAACTAGGATGAAACACTTCTACATTGCCTGCTACTTCTTTTAATTCCAGGCATTCATTCAAATCTTCTTCGTCCTCCTCCTCGTTAGTCATTTCGCCCCTGGTGTCAGGTGGTAAAATTATTAAGGCACTTTCATCTTCATCATCGCTGATTTCTTGAATTAGACCAACTGCTTCGTCAAGCGTTATGAAACTTTTAGACATATTGTTTTTTAAGGTTTTTCTAATCAACATTCTAATCCTTTAAAAAATATAGCATTATAAAATGTTATTTGCTCGCAGGCAGTAAAACAAATTTTGACTATTTTTTTGTTTTACAGTATCAAGCAACGAAACTGCAAGCTTATGCTGCTAATTTATTAGAACATAACAATGTTGCCAAGATTTGCTTAGTAGTGAAGTTTTTGCCTTCACGTCATCTAAATCGCGGACTGGAGAATATATTTCTCGTACTATCTACTAATTATTACTTTGTGCCTCTATCAGGCTTTATGACATTTTAATCCAAGAGATTTATCAGTTCTTAAATATTTCCAGTCTCATACAAAGACCTTTGTGACGCTTCATTACAGTAGACATTTTTGTGTATTGTGCATTGTTAGTCATTTTAGCAGTTTTGTTTACTGTGCATTGATTGTACGCTTCTTCTTTGTCCGAAAAATACTACTAGACATTGTGTGTCAATTGTATAGTCGCCACTTCCCAATGTTCCAAAAGTGGAACATTACAATACATTATAAAAAAACAGCACTTTATTTTCATTTGCCTGGCATGAAAAATTTTTCGTTTATTCAGTGACACATAATAATCTAGAAAATGTCTTTGAAACGCATTTTGAATTTGCCTGTGCTTTGCGAGACGAAATAAACTAACGCAAGCTAATTAGGTCAAAAATACGGCAAACTTTGATCTCTTAATCAGCTTACATCTATTATTTCCAAAAAAACTAAAATGCTTATTATATTGTACCACCCTTCTACTTTACAAATACTGTATAATAAAAAAGAACTTAAAACTTTAGCTTAAACATGTCAAAATAGCCGTTGAAAAAATGTTCCACATTTGGAACATTGGGAGGTAATGGGTTAAAGGTTGTCAATAATGATGCATACCTCACTGAGTTTTAAACCAACTAGATGTAGTCCTAGACGTAGGAGACAACACCCAGGGCCTACACAAGTCATTAATTGTATTAACATCACGGTTTATCATAGGTTCGATTAACTATGGGAAAAATAATATTTGTAAAATAGACCAGAGATGCATAACATTACGATTATCCATAAAATACTTTAATATTTATATAGAACTAAGTATTATATTCATACATGAATTCTATATTTAATACTTAGTATATCCATAATATACTAAGTATTAAATATAGAATTCATACAGTATTTAGTTTTGAGTTATGATATATGCCATTTCGAGCATATATGCCAAATATTTTTATAAAAAAATTCTTTTATAACACTTTTTTTTAAACTAATGATCCATAAACTTTTCTACTCTTTTCGCAGCTTGGCTAAGTTTAAGAATACATGTATGCGTAACATTACAGCATGTTTTCTTTCAATATGTCGTAACAAAAGGAATTATTTGCTAATCATTCACTAACTTTAGTAAAATAATCGTTTAAACCCAAACTTTTGGCAGCAATATTTTTCTAAGATGCGAGTTTTTATCTGAAGCGTAAAAATTTCTTTTAACTGTGTCCTGATAAGACTCACAGGTGAAACAGTCTGTTGCAACTATTTTAATAAATGCTTTTTTTAATATTTGTGTTTCGATAATCAGGAATAATTGCTCTGACTGTTGAAGGCATTGAGCACTCTTCTGAGAAGCACCAGCAATTTGCATTGATCTATGTGCAGTATATACTCGTACACTCATATACATATTTTTCTAAATAAATATATTTTTATGTATTTGAAAAACCTGACCTATTTTGTGCGATTGTCAACTCGCAAGGATGATTTTTGCTTAGTTAATTTTAATTCAAGATAAATACTTTCCCTAACTAGGGAATCGGAGTCAGGAGTCGGAGTCGGAGTCGGATCCTAACCTTCCGACTCCGCAACTCTGTTAGCAACAATACTTGTTATGCGATACGGTCGTCAGGTAGTGCTTATTAAACCTGATAAGAAAAAGTCCGATTTGTTGCAAATAAATTAATCTTAAAGAAACAAGTATGTTGCTTACTATTCTGTATATACTGTATATGGTTTAATGCCTTAATCATAACAATGCTGATAGAATAATATGGTAATTTTAAATCTACAGCTGGCCTAGATCTTGGAGAGAAGTAAAGATATGTGATTTAGTTTCAAAATGGCATCAATACGGTAAGTTGGAACAAGTTCGTGGGCAAGTGGGTCCACTGTCCTAATTCACCCCATTACACTTATTACTGAACTTCCAAGTGATAAGCATTTGTAATGACGGCTGTGTAGTAAAGAAAAACATTCAATAAACCTTGAACTATCTACGTTTAGCCGATGTGATAATCTTACCTTTCAATCTAGCTAATCAGAAAGTTTACGTGTGCAAATCTTATGAAGAGCTAGAAATACGGTAAAAAAAATAATTTTGATATCATCTACAAGTAGAACCAAAACAAATAATAAAAATAATACTAATTTAAAATTGCTTATATTGTATTTTCTAGATAAAAGAAGGTTAGCCTATGTCTCGAAAATATACAAGAAAGACCAACAGAGGACAGACTCCAATAAATGTCCTGAAAAAGGCAGCCGATACTTTACTGCAAAGTGGCAATCTCCAGAAGTCCGCTCAAGAGTTTAATGTGAGTAAAACCACACTAAAGCGCTTTGTCGATCAGATGTCTATTGATGAGGATTCCGCAAAAAAATCAGGCTACAAGCGTGTGGGTGACAGGCATCGCATTTTTTCTACAAAAATGGAAGAAGACCTCGCAAACCATATCAAATCATTAAGTAATATGTTTTATGGACTCTTAACAAATAAATGTCGCCAACTAGCTTTTGAATTCGCAATACAAAATAATATCAACTGGAAAAAAAAGGGAAAAGCAGGAATTGATTAATTCTTATCATTTAAGTTTATTCTGTGCAAAAGCTTGAAACAACATCTCTTGCACGTGCAATGGCAGTAGTATATAATGATCCATTTGCTTGGTGTCCGATGGCGCAGGCGCAGGCGCGTGCAGGAAACGAGCAGAAAACGAGCAAGAAGTTCTTCAATTGTTATTTCAAGATTTCCCTCAGACAGTTCCGATATTCATCAAGTTACACGAGTTCCTTATCAAGATCGTGGTAGATGCAAATTGTGTACCAAGCAAAAAATAGACTCTCGTACTTGCACTCGTTGTGATGATTGTAATTTATTTCTTTGTCAAACAAACAAAAAATTTGTTTCAGAGAATGGCATTTTGGTGTTGAGAGCAACATTTTACTGTAAAATATGTGTGTGCATTAATTTAATTGTTATGCTGTTTAATAAAGCAGGGTAAAAAATAATTATCATGTTGATTTTTAAAACGATGAAAGACCACTATGGCAGAAAATCGTCAATAGACGCAAATGCTCTTTGAATAATTATTGCTTAAATTCAAATGTTCAAAAAAACAAAAATTTTGATAATGTTATAAATATATCTATTTTTCTAAGACTTCAGATTTCTTAAAGTTAGTCAAATTCATTGAATATGACAAGAAAAATTAAAGCTGATATTTTGTAAAAAAAGTACGCTTTGAACCGATTGGGACTAAATAGTCCCAAATATTTAAAGCCCCTATACTAATTTATAGATGCGCCCCGACAAATTTTTTTTTGTGCAACGACATTTTGGCAACACATTCTTCAAAGAAATAACAAATTTACTATTCTATATAGTCTAATAAAAATTTAGGTCTGAAGGGGTTAAAATCATTAAATATTATAAAATATGAAATTGTTTATCATGGCAAAACGTGGATCCTAATCATATTATAGTAGACGCCACTTATTATGACTATCTTGGAATCATACAATTTCGGTCATAATATTCGATGGTCGCAATAACTGTAGTACAGAACTAAATAAGCACACTAGGATTGCCACAGTTACGCACAAAATAACAATAAAATATGGAATCAATTAATTACTGTAATTAATCAAAACTTCAAAAAAACATTAGATTAAACGTCAGTACATTTAGACAAAACAAATTCAACTATCACATTTGAGTAGCATAATTGAAAATTTTTAATTTGGTGGTTTGATTACTTTAGAACAAAGAAAATAATGGGATTATGATCTCAACTTTTTTGTCAATTTCAACATCTTTTTATCTTATTGCTCTAGCATAAGTTTATTTTCATAATTTTAATTAATCGGTGGCTGCTCGACTTGAAGATTAATTTTTTTTTTTTTTGGTTATTTCGCAGTCTCCGCCTACGTTCGGTATCTTTTTTTACGTATAACAAATTACGTCAGTAAAATGCACTTTTTTCTTCTTTATTATTTTTTTTACTATTATTGTTTTGTGAGCATTGTTGTATTTATATTGAATCGTACAAAATAAATCTCCCTGTTCTGTTCTGTTCTGTTTTGTTGATCGATTTCAGACGTTCTAAAAATGAGTTCTTAATTGACTTAATGCAATAGCAAACAATTGAATAATAATGTCAATTGTCATTTGCACAATCGAGAATTCAATTATGGCATTATGGAAGCGAAAAGGTACCAGTAATGTAGTTGAGACCACAAACGTCGAGACCGAGATCCAATAATTTTTTCGAGACCGAGACCGAGATTGAGTCGGAAGGATCGAGGAAATTGTCGGAGCCATTATACATAGGGAAATTGTCAAGCTATTACATCGGCTTGCTTTTGAAGATGCCAAGATATTGCTGCTCGGTTGAACTTTTTTATTTTTTTATATTTTAGTTTGTATTCAGAAATATAATTGAAATTTAGGACTGCTTACTAAGACCACCAAGCAGGGGAAAGTGCCGTAAAGTGTTTTTTTAAGGACACAACAGAATGGCAAGAGTAGGTTTTGAGCCGCAACGGTTTCAATTACGTTTGGCATAAAACAAAGGGTTCTTAACCACTCAAACATTACCAATAAACGTAAATTTAAGTGAAGATCTTTTTTTTGCTCTTTACTTTTTTCTAGCCCGATTTGTTTTTTAATTAAATAAATTCTTCACTTTATTTTATAGTTTTTAAGCTGTTTTACTGCTGCTACGAATCTTTTACCATTGTTCTTCATGGAGGCTTTAACCTCCACCCTCTCACTTCCGCGCTTACTTTTATAGATTCATTATTCACAACTTTTAACCGTTAGTTAAATGGGTTATGGGCAATGTGATCGAGTTCCTAAAGCGTGGTGATTGTAATCAAAACGGCTGCGGTTGAAAACCAACTTTTACAATTCTATTATGTTCTTGAAAACGACGTTTTACTGCACTTTTCCCTGCTTGTCGGTCTTGAAAAGCAGTTCAAATTTTAGTCATATCTCTATAAAACTAAAAACTAAAATAACCCAGTTTAACCGGACAGCAATCGTCGTCGTCTCGTCGTCGTTTGAAGGGTATCCACTCCAGGTCAGACACAAACAGGACTGGGGCCGAAGGTTTATCCTTTTACTACCCCAGAGTGCTTCACTGCCTGAATCAGATGCTGGCAGTGATATCATTAAGCCAGCATCGAGTTTCGTCATCCAAAACCGTCAGACCTCGTGCTCCACGTGGTGCCCGATGTATAGGGCACACTGTTAGTACATGGTCTGCGGTTTGCTCAGAGGCACCACACTCGTAATTCGGTGAAGGAGCGAGACTCCATTTTTGCATGGACGAATGGAATTGCCCAACACCAGTCCGCAGGCGGTTGAGCTTAACCCAAGCTGCTCGGGGTAAGCCCATCCCAACAGGCCTGGCACCGGTCTTGGGCACAAAAGCACGGAGCCTGAAAGTATTTTCACAATACTCCGTTTTCCATTTGTGATTTGTCCATTCAGAGGCTCGGATGCCAAGTCTGGCAAGGTTGTCCAAAAGATTCCCCGCAACTAGCACAAACGGGCGTCTGGATCTTAGTCTCACTTGGCCAGTATCTGAGGACCCACTTAAGAGACCATACAAGATATGATCGGGGTTTAGAGATCTACGATAAGCCAAGGAAAGTGTCGCTCTCATTTGGCAAAGTTCAGCTGGCTGGATGCCTGAGAATACAGGTAGGTGGTCCGTTGGAGTGGGACGCAGGCATCCAGTAACTATGCACAAGGCGTCGTTGAAGACACTGTCGATGAGGCGAGTGTGAGCACTGCGACACCAGACTGGCGCACAGTACTCAGCTGCTGAGTAGACTAGAGACAAGGTGGCTATGCGTAGTGTTTTAGAGCCAGCATCCCATCCCGAGCCCACAAGTCGCCTCAGCAGTGTGACGCGCGAAGATAATTTTTTACGCAATGTCACTAAATAGTGACGAAACGTGAGCGATCAGTCCAGTTTTACCCCAAGGTAAGTAGGGGTTGGATACAACGGTAAAAGTCTACTGTTATTGTAGAACTTTAGCTCACGTTTGGCCTCTCGATTATTTAAGTGAAAGGCTGCCGTCACCGTCTTAGTGTGACTGAGCTTCAACCTCCAAGTCTGGAGATACGCTGAAAGTGTGGACATGTCTTGACTTAAGGTCCCCTCCTAGTCCTTCCAGTTTTCAAAAGAGTGCAACAATGCTAAATCATCAGCATAAGCAAAGGTTCTGGAAATCATGGAAGTAAGATCGTACGTATAGATGTTAAATAGAAGGGGAACCAAGACCGATCCCTGAGGAACGCCGTTTTTAAAACGGCGTAGCCTGCTTTGCTTGCTGTCATCGGTGGTAAGTTGCTCTAACCTGGTTATCAAGCACTCTACCAGCATTTTGAGACAATTTGGTTAAAATAAATATTATGAATATTTACACAATTCACAAACTTGATCAATTGACGAAAGACTTGGCTTTCGGCTTTAACAAACTTTACAACAATTCCAATCATTTCGAAGATGACCCGACCCTTTTTATCACCCATCCCAACTTTTTTTTACACTTCTCAAAGCACCAAATTTTTTTCTTTTCTGGTCTTAAAAACAATCACGGCAAGACCACTATATCTCTAATTTCTCTTATTTTTTTCTTCATTTAATCTACTTTTCCGCAAGGTAAAATTTTTTAATCTTTTAAAATCCTTGGAATTGCCTTCTCTTTCAAATCAGAAAATTTAACGCAAAATCGAAATACCCTTGCTCCTCAATACCCATTCTACCTTTCCTTTTTTAACCCTAGCAACTCCCTGTACTCAAAAGTTATTTCTATAAACCAACCATTTCTTTTAAAAACTTTTTTTCTATCTAGAATTATCCTCCATTTCCCAAATACATTAAAACCTTAAACTCCTCTCTCTTCAAATTTTGATGAAATTTTTCCTTTTTGCAATATTTCAAACGCTTCACTTTATATCTCTCCAAGGCTAATGGAGGAATTGGCCTACCTTCCATCGGCTTGAAAACTTCTACAGCCTTCTTGCGGCAATCAACCTTTTTACTTTAAACCCCGAAACCGTTACAATACTTCTGGATGCTTTTCGCTATCAACAATCTTGCAACTAAACTTTATTCTTTATAAACCTGACCTCTAATCCAATTCTCAACCCCACCAATCTAAACCAAACCACCATTAGAAAAAAACCATTTACCTTCTCCAAAATATCTATCCCCTCTGACGATACCTCTGATTACTTCTTCTTAAACTTGGTCCAAATCCCCTCCCTAAAGCAATTAACTAACCAAAACCAAATGACAAAACCCAAACAAACCCCTAAAGTTGGCCTCATGTAATCCTCTTTAACCCTCAACCTTCTTTTTCTCTAATTTGGAAAAAAATAGCCATCAGCATGGCCTATAAAGGTTATGCCTAAAAATGTTTTTTCATAAACACAACTTTGCTCTAAAAGCCCTAACAATTTTCTCTGCAAACTATGCCTTCCTGTTTTTGACAACTCTCACCACTTATTCTTTGACTGTCCTCATTCCAAATATAAATTTATTCTTTAGAACTCTTTTTCTCTAAAATTCTAAAAAAACCTGCTTCTCTCCGAAACGTCCACTAATTTTATACAACTTTTTCAATATTTCTGTCCACCATAAGACAGTTCTAACCAAAATTGCTTTTTTAATCCGAATTTCAACATTTCAACTACTTTTACTCTCAACTACCTCACTTTTACCTCACTTTCAAGATCGCCAAAAATACTTTTTTATTAAACAAAGAAACATATAAAATTAAGAACACTTTTAAATCCTTCTTAAAGAAAAGTTTTCATTTTTAATCAAATTAAAATTTAAAGGATTCTTTTTAAATGTATTTTTTTCAATGTAGTTTTTTTTCTTTCTTGTACTTTTCCTGAAGTGCCGAATTAATTTATTATGTTTAACGTGTAAAATATTAATGTCTTTCGAGTTTTTTTTCCTTTAAAATTTTACCAATTGTGCAATTAAATTTTATCTAGTGTAAATTATTATGTATTATTTTCTTTTTTACTCCAATTGTATAGTACTGTATTATGTTCTATTTTTATTTCATCTAATGTACTTTATAATGCAAATATATTTACAATCATGAGATTTACCGAGGCTGCCCACATTTTTATTGTATTAAATGTAGTTTTTTTTCTATTTTTCTTAGTCAAGAACTTTTTAGTACTGTTTTTTTTTGTTATTTATTATATCGTTTTGCACTATGTCTTTATTTATTTATTAACTTACTGTACTATATTGTTTATATTAATCTTGATATCTTGGTATCTTAGCAATTAAATACACAACCTTAATGTTTTCTTGAATGTAAACTTTAGCAAATACTTAATTGAGATCCCTATTTCGTTTTATAATCCATATTCTTTTATGATATAAATCATTCAACCAATCTCTTTTTATTTCATGTGATTTGCGTACATCTTTTTGATTCAAAATCACCCGATACCGATGTTAAATTTTTTTTTATGTACTATGTAATTAATTTTATTTTATTTTTTTCTTATATTGTTTAATAGCATGTGAATATGTTTTTATAAGTGAGTTTGTGACACCTACTATATATGTATAAAATAACAAAAAAAAAAACCGCATAGATGCAAACTAGACAGCGCTCAAAACAACAGGACTAAACAAATGGGAATGAAATAAAACGAAACGCTTCGAAACTTAAACCGATCGCCTGTTTACAATTAATTTTTAAAAACTAATAATAAAGTAAGATATCAACCGACGGGTATATTCCTACCAGGGCTATCAGTCCTTGGTTTATCTACCCAGATCTGGGTTTTTCTTATGCCATTTAAGCTTTTAGGTTTAATTTAAAAAAATTTTTTCAAATCTTGCTTTCTTTCAGAAAATAAACAATTATTATTACCTCCCTTTCGCTTCCCGCATCTATTGAAAAATGATACAAAAAAGGTCCCATTTTGCGTTGAATCAATATTATGGAAAAAAATTTTGGTTCTCGTTTAATCTTTGCCAACTTAAGTTGATTACCTGTTAAATTTTGGAAAGTCCCCAAAGTTCACAAGGTTGGTAATGGCTAACAGTGAACGAGGCGCAAATTTTTTCACGAATTTGATGTAAATAAATATTTAATTGTTTGTTGAGTAACAGTTTTGTAGCTATTGTTTGTCTTAAAAATAAAAAAAGCAAAATTGCATCCTCGACTTGTAAGAAAAAAAATGGCAACGCACTCTGAACTGGATTGAAGAGCAGTGTTTGCAACGTTTTTCTAATTTTTTTGACTTTCGAGACCCAAATTTTTTTACAAATCTGATGTAAATAACTATTTAATTGTTTATTGAATAATAGTTTTGTAGCCATTTTTTGTCTTACAAATAAAGAAAGCAAACTTGCATCCTCGACGTGTAAGGAAAAAAATGGCAACGCACTCTGAACTGGATTAAAGAGCGGTGTTTGCAACGTTTGAATAACTTTTTTTCGACTTTTTCACAAATGTTTTACAAAATATTTTTTTCTAAAATATTTCATTTTGCAATAATAAACTAACTTGTTTCAAATTTAATATATTTTCTGGAAAAATTATAGCACCTGGTTTTTTTTAAAGTAATCTAAATTTTTTCTTATGCAATTCTGGATTTTATAAAATTCATTGATGGGAGCCCTGCTCCTAACACTTTAATAATTCTAATTAAGTTCCGTGCGTTCCTCATGTTTTGTAATTATCTATTTCTTATATTTATCACACGAAAATGCTGCAATACTAAAAGTGGAATTGTAAGATATAAAATACCTGTTTGTAAATTTTTGCATACGCTATATTTCTCTTCACATTCATTAACATAATTTGTTATCATATCTCAAATTTAATTTATTTTGAATAGGCTTTTATCTTTGAGTATGTGATCTAAATAAATCAAAAAAAGTTAGAACTGTATCGCATGTAAAATAATGAACCATTAAGACATGTTTTTCATATTTTTAATTAAACTGCATGTAGTATATGAATGGAATTTTGGTTGGTGTTGTGACGTCATCAGTGGCGCAGGTGCGGTGGCGCTAGAGAGCAGTGGCGGAAAGTGGATCCGAATCCAATTCCAAATCCTACTTCGAATCCTATTCCAAATTCTAATCCTAATCTTAATCCTAATCCCAATCTTAATCCTACTCCTATTTCTAATCCAATTTCTAATCCTAATCTTAATCCTATTCCTAATCCAATTTCTAATCCTATTCCGAATCCTATTCCGAATCCTATTTCTTATCTTAATCCTATTCCTAATACTATTTCTAATCCTAATCCTATTTCTAATTCTAATTCTAATCCTATTTCTATTTCTTATACTAATCCTAAACCTAACCTTATTCCTAATCCTATTCCGAATCCTATTTCTATTTCTTATCCTACTCGTAATCCTACTCCTAATCCTTATCTTGTTTCTATTTCTAATCCTATTCCTAATCTTATTCCTAATCTTATTCCTAATACTAATCTTATTCCTATTCCTAAGAAAGACGGTGGTCCTGAGTTCAATTCTTTCCAAGACAATATAAACCCTAACTCTAAGAAAGTCAGTGGTCCTGAGTTTAACTCCCACCCAAGACAGTATAATTCCTAAACCTAAAAAAGTCAGTAATCCTGATTTTGATTCCTACCCAAGACGGTATAAACCCTAACCCTAAGAAAAACAGTGGTCTTGAGTTTGATTCCTAACCAAGACAGCGAAGCTGTAAATCCTTAACCTAAAAAAGGTAGTGGTCCTGAGTTTGACTCCTGCTCAATGTAGTATAAATCCTAGCCCTAAGAAAGACAGTGGTCCTGAGTTTGACTCCCACCCAAGACAGTATAAATCCTATTCCTAAGAAAAACAGTAATCCTGAGTTTGATTCATACCCAAGACAGTAGAAACCCTAACCCTAAGAAAGACAGTGGTTCTAAGTTTGATTCCCACCCAAGACAGGTGTAAGATTTCAAATCTAACCCTATGAAAATTAGTGCTCCTGTGTTTGATTCCCACCCAAGACAACGAAGCTGTAAATCCAAATCCTAAGAAAACCAGTGGTCCTAAGTTTGACTTCCTCAAGGCAGCGAAGCTGTAAACGCAAATCCTAAGAATGTCAGTGGTCCTGAGCTTGACTCCTGCTCAAGGTAGTGTAAATCCTAAACCTAAGAAAGTCAATAATCCTGAGTTTGATTTACACCCAAGACAGTATAAATCCTAACCGTAAGAAAAACAGCGGTTTTGAGTTTGATTCCCTGCCCAAGACAGAACCAAGACTTCAAAACATAACATAAGATTATTTCAAGACATTCTGCAAGATTTTAAAATAATAAAGTCAACCAGTTTTCTGTTTTTAAGCGCTCCATAGAAAAAACCTGTCAAACCTTTTCCTGATTTAAGGTACACAATAGAAAAGTCTTTTAACCAGTTTCCTGTTTTCAAGTGCAAGCGAAGCGAACCTGTCAAAATATGTTCTGCAAAGGGCAAGTTTGGACACGTCAGGTCAATACACAATTTTTCCATGGGGAATTCCCTGGGTTTTTACTGTGATTGTTTGTATAGGTTTCTTTGTGCATTGCAAACTTTTTCTTGATTTTTGATATATTTATGTTCAATTTCTCAATTTTTCACTAAAACAGTTTAGTTTTTAGATACTTTATTCAATTTAAAACTTTTTCCCTAAAAAAGTTTGGTTTTTAGATACTTTATTCAATTTTAAAACTTTTTCTCTAAAAAACCGTGATTTTTCTTATAATTTTGTTTAATTTTTTCTAATCAATCTTAATTTTTTATAACTATTTTCAATTTTTTTCTAGGCAGGCTTGATTTTTTTTACACTTATGTTCAATTTTTTAAAAATTTTTCTTGGCAATCTTGTTTTTTGTCATAACTATCTTCAATTTTTTTTTCTAATAAATCTCGATTTTATTATACCTTTGTTTATTTATTTATTTTATTTATTTATTTTTCAACAATCTTGATTATTTTTATTATACCTTTGTTTATTTTTTCCTAAACAATCTTGATTTTTGTCACACCTCTGTTTAATTTTTTCTTAGTCAACCTTAATTTTTTATAAATATCTTCATTTTTTCTTGGCAACCTTGTTTTTGTCATACCTTTGTTTAATTTTTTTTGGTAACCTTGATTTTTGTCATTCCTAACCTCAATTTCTTCTAGAGGAACTTGATTTTTGTTATAACTTTACTCAATTATTTCTAAACAACCTTGTTTTTTGTCATACCTTTGCTTAATTTTTCCTAGGCAACCTTGATTTTTGTCACATCTACCTTCAATTTTTCTTGGTAACCTTGATTTTTGTCATGAAAATGTTTTTGTCATACCTTTGTTTAATTTTTTTTGGTAACCTTGATTTTTGTCATTCCTAACCTCAATTTCTTCTAGAGGAACTTGATTTTTGTTATAACTTTACTCAATTATTTCTAAACAACCTTGTTTTTTGTCATACCTTTGCTTAATTTTTCCTAGGCAACCTTGATTTTTGTCACATCTACCTTCAATTTTTACTTGGTAACCTTGATTTTTGTCATATCTAACCTCAATTTCTTCTAGACAAACTTGATTTTTGTTGCAACCACCTTCAATTTTTTTTTCTAAACAACCTTGGTTTTTGTTATAACTGTCTTCAATTTTTTCTTAACAACCTCCATTTTGTTATACCTTTGTTTAACTTTTCTTGAAAACCTTAATTTTTTATAACTATCTTCAATTTTTTTTCTCGGCAATCTTGATTTTGCTATATCTACGTTTAATTTTTACTTGGTAACCTTGATTTTTCTCATAACTTTATTTAATTTTTTCTTGGCAACCTCGATTTTTGTCACACCTATCTTTAATTTTTTTTAACAATCTTAATTTTTGTCATACCTAAACACAATTTTTTTCTAAACAACCTTGATTTTTGTCATAACTATCTTCAATTTTTTCTTAACAACCTCGATTTTTGTCATAACTTTGTTTAATTTTTTCTTGAAGACCTTAATTTTTTTTATAACTTCAATTTTTTTCTTGGTAACCTTGGTTTTGTTATATCTAGGTTTAATTTTTTCTTAATAATCTTGATTTTTGTCATACCTCTGTTTAAGTTTTTTCTTGAAAACCTTGATTATTGTTGTACTTATGTTTAATTTTTCTTAGTCAGCCTTGACTTTTAGATACCTGCATTCAATTTTTCCTAAGAAACCTTGATTTTTAGGTACCTTTATTCAATTCTAAAGCTTTTTTCTCTAAGCAGCTTTGGTTTTTGTTGCACCTAACCTTAACTTTTTCTCTAAGCAACCTTGATTTTTGTTATACCTAAACTCAATTCTTTTTCTTGGAAACCTTGTTTTTTTATTCATAGTCAATTTTAAAGTATTTGTAAAAGTTCTAAACGAAAATTTTATTGATAGGATATTTGTGTTTAATAAACAGATGCTTTATAATAAAAAATTCGTCTTTTTTCCACTTTTATTATTTAGTAAATCAAATGCAAACATAGTTATTATTTTTATGCAGTATGAATTCGCTTTCTAGTGTCAAAATTTTAATTGTTTTAAAAATGAATTCAGTTCTAAATATGTTTATTCTTTTGGTTATTTTTATAAACTTTTAATAACAAGAAAGCTACCCGTAATCTCTGTAATCGTGACAATACGCTTTTGATAATTGCGTCAAGTTCTCTCTCTCTTATACAAAAGCTTGGAACGTATCCTGCTCATAGCGTATTGCGTTTCCTGTTAAAACTGTGACATATTCATGATCGGAGTTTGAAAATCTGGTTACCTTAATTTCCAATGTAAAAATAGAGTAAGCGAAAATTTTTATAATGCATCTTGATTTTTATAGTTTTTTAAAAACATTTTGTAAAAAAGAAATTTTATTACAAGCTTGACCCACAAAATTTGACTTCAAAACACCCACTTAAGTTTAATTTGACCCCTAGTCAAGTACAACAAACGTTTATGTTAAAAAGTTTTACATTTTTTTTACTTTTAATAAAAAAATTCACCATAAAACTGAACATTTTAATACACTTCATCAACTAAATTTTCTAAAATTAACATAAAATTTGAAGTCAAATAAGGCCAACGTAAGTAAGATCAATTCCAAGAAAAGTCAGTTGGTTTTTGAAAATATAATAAGATTTATTCTATCAAGTCCTATCACAGATAGTTCTTATGTCTAAATGAAAACAAACCAAGCTGAAATTATTTAATAAACTTATTGACTAGCTCGAAATCTGAAAATAAACCTTTGAAAAATCAGGATTTTTTTAAAAAATAGCTAAAAATTTTACTTTCAGGATACGGTTTTGCTTGGGGTAACAAACACAAATAAAGTAAGAAATCAACAAATTTACTCTTTTATCTTGAGCGTTGCTAACCTCTGAGAAAAAGATTTGGACAGTGACTTGTAAAAGAAACCAGCTAAGGATATTAAAAATTAGACTTTATAGTTTCATTTTTCGTTTTCTACACCAACGTTTTAAAGTAATGTTGAAAAACTTTTTAACAATTCTCTTAAAAATCGAAAATGTAAAATATCCAATAAAGCGTAAGACTCCTTTCAGACTTAATTTCAACTCGATTTTAGTCAGGTGTAACAGCAACGTTTTTACATTTTAAACAAAATTCAACTCGCTTTTAATATTTTTAATTCGTTCTTTTAACTTTTTATTTAATTTATTCCAACGTAACATTGTTCGATTTCTTAAAAAAGAAATGAATGCTATGCAGAAACTCATTGGTTAATTCCAAGAAAAAATTTTTAAATCATTGAATTAGACACGGGGCGTTGATTAAAAACCAATTACGATCAGTCATCATGTCCCAAACTTAACGATAATCATTAGGACAAACCGAGTAGAAATGATTCAAGTTAAACCAAATTTTTTATTTTTACTAGCTTGATAAATCTTTGAAACATCAATTTTTTAGAAAAAGACCGCTTGACATTAGTTAAACCAAAATACTTTAGTTTTTCTTTCTCGAAATAAACGTTTTAACCAAAAGCTTCATTAACTCTTAAACGTCAAATGTTAACTTGAAGCAACAAACTGAACTTTGAATTTGTTCTCACGTTTTCTTCTAAATTCGTGCTAAAGAGCGGTGTTAACACAAAACAACATTTGTACTTGTTATGTTTCTTGAAAGAGTTTTAGTATATTTTTAATTTTTGATCAAGTTTTTTGTTCGGTAGTCATAGGTATGCGGCTTTAGACTAGAATTTGATTTTCACAAGCAAAATTTGAAAGCTCGGTGGAAAGTACAACTCCAATTTTTTTTTCATATGTAGAAAGATTAATTGCTTTTTCAAATTTCACACTAGTTGAACGTTTTTCAGTTGAAATAAACCATCACTTTGGAAGAAAAATTTGTTTTTTTGTGACAAATGTTGCTTTGAGTTAACAAACCTAAAAAATTGTTATGAATATTAATATTTAATTTTTCTTACATTTTGTGCTTCATAGTGTGATTACAGTCTCGCGTAAACAAGCAAAAATGTTTTTTATCAAAAGAAAAAATTTGGTCTTTTAAGGGTTAAATATAATCCATGAATATAATTTTATACAGTTTTCACACGGAGGTTTTGTGGTCAGTTTCTTAAAATAATCACTATTTAAAAATTTCCTCAAGAGCCTCACATTGTAAAGGTTTTAGTATAGAAAACAGTGGGCAAAAAAATTTAACATTTTTTGAAAGGCCGACCTTTCTTTCAAGTGCCTTAAATTTTAAAGTTTTTAATAAAAAGAAAAACACTAGTTTGCTTAAAAAACCTAAAACATTTCTCCTAAAATTGTACGTTTTTTCCAAGTGTCGCAGAAGTTTGTTAGTTTTTGGAACCAAATCCTAAAAAAACTCTACTTTATTTTAGGTTTTTGCTATTTTTTCAATGCATAGCAGCAATTTAAATCTCAAATTTTTTGTCACAATTGCTTTCTTAATTGCGCAAATGTTGTAATTTTGTCAACTCTTTGTATGATTGTACACAGAGACAAATATTCGTCTTTTTGTACGGTTCTCATTTTATTTGTTTTTTTTTTTCCCAAAGTGAAAAGAGTCGCATTAAAGGTTTTAGTTTAACTAAATATCGATTCGTTTGTTTTAAATACTAAGCAACAATACAAACATTTCATTGTAAACTTACAAAGAGTTGACTAGTCAAGTTTAATAGACTCATCTCTTCATTAAAAGATACCAATTTTTGACTTAAAGAGTTTTTTTCACCTTGTAACTTGAGTGTTTTCAATCTACTTTGCGTTAAAAAGGTGTTTAGCATCACAAAATTTCACAAGATTCCTCAAGTTAAACCTTGTTTT
>OY796889.1:27257856-27431521 GCA_963680785.1 Diplosoma virens
GCAAAACATGCTTTGAACACATTTTGATTTGAGAAAACGCTTGCTTAACATTTAATTCAACTGTTTCAGTTTATATTCTTAGAGAAGTTTTTTGAAATATCTATAAAATAACAGTATTTTTTTGATTCGATATCGTTGTTTTGTAACATCTTTGAAAAAATTTTGTAAAGCATAAAACTATTGTATAAATAGCTTCTACATTCAAAAAATTCTAGAAAAACGTCGTCAGACTTTTTTGTTTTAAATTTTGCACAAATGGGGTCTCGCGCCTTCACCGAATTGCGAGTGTGGCGCCTCTGAGCAAACCGCAGACCATGTGCTAACAGCGTGCCCTATACATCGGGCACCACATGGAGCACGAGGTCTGACGGTTTTGGATGACGAAACTCGATACTGGCTTAATAACACCACTGCCAGCATCTGATTCAGGCAGTGCAGCAGTCTGGGATAGTAAAAGGATAAACCCTCAGCCCCAGTTCTGTTTTCTGTCTGACCTGGAGTGGATGCCTTTGGACTTTTGTGTACATTTTGTCAAGAAATAATAGCACATTGCACCAGATATACTTAAATCACTAAGGTACTATTACCCTATGATGATACTCTAAGATAGGGGCGCCGGAAGCCGAAGAACAGGGGAAAATCGCTCTGTCTGTCTTTTTGCTCTCTTCAAGTTGCCCTTTTCGAAAAAAAGCGAGTAAAGGTGGAAAGGTATTCCTATTTTATTGGGTTAAAATTGCCCCTGCAGTCACAGTAACTTAACCAAAATAATAGATCGATGGAAGGTGAAAGTCTTTTTTCTTAGTCTTTACCTTGATTTTGGGATAAAAATAGAGATTTTGGATACCGATTAAAAGTCATAACGTAACCTTTTTAGACTTCACTAGCTTTTTGCGCTGAAAACGGTCACTATTCTAATGGGAACTTAGTAAATTAAAAAAACCATAATTTGTTAAACGTCAACTACATTTTAGGCAAGATTGCATTGATCCCAAACGTTTTTCCGATAGTACAGCTACAAAATAATAAAACTCAAATTGAAAGGTGCCGTTTTTTAATTTTGCTTTCCTGCCAGAAAATTTTCCGGCCCCCCTGTCAAAAGATAAAAAAATTTTTGAAACAACAGTTTTAATTCACTTTATTGCAGGAGCGTCCAACCTTTTTTGAGCCGAGGTCCAGTTTGGCTTATCAAAAATATTCGTGGGCCAAATCATAAAACACGCCAATTTTCTTCCCAAAATTGTAGTGATCTCTAAAAAAAAAGCCTTTACTTCAAATCATTTCCAATTTTTTAAATTTCTTTCTCTAAAAGCATTGTTTTTAAAAAAATAGGTCTTCATTTTAAATCAGTCTCGATTTTCATAATTTTCTTCTCCAAAAACTAAAGATTTCGGAAAAAAACAAGAAAAAAGGTTGTTTGCACATAGAATCTGTCTTGGGTTTCTGGTGAGATTTCTGACAAAATGGGCGGAATAGAGCCCTAAAAATCGGGACTTATGGTAAGCCAGCGTCATTTCGGAAAATATTGCGCGGGCCACTCAAAATCTTTACGCGGGCCACGGGTTGGACGCCCCTACTCTATTAGCATATAAGCGCAGTTTTATATTCTTAATACTTCAAATCTTAACCTCAATTTAGCTGATTAAAATTAAGTAAAATTCTGCACATCACAATTTGATAACAACTGCACTTCACCGCGTTAACAAAATACTGATGACTAGGATTTATTCTTGTTGAAACTAAACCAAGTAAACAGATGGTGCTGAACCTAAATAATGTAAAAATAAAAGCTGTGATGCATATGATTTTCTTGCAATACTCTATTTAAACCTTTATAATTGACTTGCACTTTTATATATCTTATACATAGGCCTATGCTATTTAGAAACCATATAAAATCTCAGTACTGGTTGTAGTTAAAACGAATTAATTTCTATAATTTTTTTAAATATCATACCGACTATTCTGAACTTATTCTGGAAAAATTAACAACTAAAATTCTTAGTTTTAAACCAGAAAGGCTTCTTAAAAAAATCACGTTTATTTAGCCCGGCGATAGAACGCAACACACGGTTTAGTTGTTAACATTTCAATGCAAACCGTTGGAATTACGTAATTTTCAAACTGCGCAACCGCACGTGCGAAAAAATGCACACACATGTCATTTGTACTTAGTCTTCTTGGTAACGCCGCTAATATTGCAAAGTTCAATCCTCTCCAATGTTATTTTATTTTTGTTTAGTCCCTTAATAAAATCAACAAGTTCTAAAATATTGTCAATCTTAGAATCTGGATCACAAAACCCAAGCGGTCAAGAAGTGGGAGAACGTTGTGATTTGTTACAACAGCGTTATGAAAACTCTGGTCAATAAGCTTTATGCTGTTCCGAATTTGTTTTCTTTTTCGGCCGGCGAAATATTGTTTATTTAAACAGACAATGTAAACTAATAAAGATCTTATTTTACAGTTCTACTGCCATCATTAAAAACATTAAATTTGCGAAAAGTTGTGACAAGTTGTACAGTATATTATATTTATCTTTTGGCTAGATTTATGTTAGAATTTTAAGTGCAGTTTTATAGAATGGAAAGAAATTAACTTTGTTTAAGCCAATTAAAGAGGCTAAGCTCTTTGCGGAAAAACGTGACAACAGCACATAGATTAACCAGATTATTCAGTTTTAGTCACACATGAAGAAGAAATTATAAAAAAAAATACTCGTTTACGTGTACCATTGTGTATGCTTTCGTTACGGCTTTAGCCTTTCTTTCCTTCCTTTTCACAACTGAAGCACTTTATCTTTTCTACTTTTAAATCATGAAATCGTTCATTTCTTTTTTTCGATCAACATTAAGATTTGTTAAGAGCTTACCACGTATCAATAATATTTCAATTTAACTTTGGCAGAATTTTCAATTAAAAGAATTTAAAAACAATTCTGCAATAAAATCAACAATTTTAAGATAATGCGATAAGTGCATTTCAAGTTAAGACTGTTTTCACAACATATGCTATGTATTTGGCGTAACCATATAGTTTTTTTGGTTACTTGGAGTTAACTTACATGCTGATTACTTACATATTTACAGGAGGATTTCCTTGCAATACCGAATTATTGCAAATATTAAATTTAAATTTAAATATAAAGGCCCGTTTTTACTACGAGCGTGGAAAAGAGCATTCTTTGTTTCTTTTATTAATCTTTCTGCGCTTAAAATTGAAGCAAGCGCTAAGCAAAGCAAAAAAAAATCAATAAAACAAACAAAGAATAATGTTTTTCACGCTGGTAGTGGAAACAGGCCTTAAAACAGCGATCGAATACTCCGGTTTTAGAACTCTGCTGTCGACTTACCAGCTACTGTTGGCATTCCTAACTTTTCGATTGTTTCAAAAAAATTGCTGTTATAAGGAGACAGCAAGAATAGTTTTGTACTACTTGCAAGTGTCTAACCTCGAAAATTGAAGAAATTTATCCCAAATTAAGAAATGCTAGCCTGAGTAAAACACAACGCCCCCAACAACAGACAGCAGTTAATCGAAGAGTCGGTACTGTGTGTCAACACTATGATTTGCGAAAAGAAGGACGCGAATTTGATGCTTAGTCCATCTGCGTAATTTTCGTTGTGTAATTGTTTGGAAAATTCTTGAGCAAAAGTTTCTTAAACGTTGACTACGCTTAAAACAAAAAAAAAACGACAACAAAGTCAATATCCGATTGCACCTGGCCACCCGAAAAAAGCAAAACCAGCTAAAATTATTAAAACTTTTAAACAAATGCTAAAGGCAGCAATCATACCAACCAAAGCACTATTTTAAATACTCACACGAAGTTTTTCGTTGAAACACTTTTCTTTGTTAAAGACATGAGGACACTACGTAATATTAAAATACCATACGACACAATTTTTCACGACTGTTTATTTCACTGGGACAAAAAATAACCATGATTTTTTTTCTCTAACTATTCAGTTCTCGGTCTTTCAAAAGGCCTCTTACCAATTCTTTTGTTTAAGAAAACTTTTTTCCTATTCCAATTGCAATTTCTTTGTTTTTAAAATTTTGGTTTTTCCCAACTGCTCTTTTCTTAAAACCGTATGGCAACGCTCAAACCAAAGTAAAAATATCCTGAGCAACAATCTGACAAGGCAAAATTAGGGTGCTGATTAAAAAATACCTGCAGCAATATTTAGAAGAGGCAGAATTAGGGTGCTAATTAATAAATGCCTTCGGCAGCACACTGAGAAAAGGCAAATTTAAGGCGCAGATTGTTTCAATTTTAAGCTGGTTTTCAAAAATGATCAAAGTCAAGAAAATTGTGACATGACATTCTGTTTTATGTTTACTTTAGATTTTGAATATTTGATATCTTAGTGAGCAATAAAGCTACTTTTTGCTCAGTATTAATCACCTTCTTAACAAGCTACAAAAACGCTTATCTCTTTTGTGAAAATTATGTACCTCAAACGTTGCAATTATTGTTAAATTTATTCAAGAAATTGATCGGTGATTCCTCAATACATCTTTGCAAAGGCATCACGTGTTTGCATATATCTGATTAAACATCAATGTGTTTAATCATGTTTGTTCAAAAAATTAGCTTTATTAAACTTAATGCTTAGTCTTTTTTAACTAAAAGCACTAGTTGAACTATTGTAAAATCTCTATAAAAGAAATTGAGAATAGTTTGCGAAGATTTTTTTGTCTTCGCTAAGTTTTTTTGGTTTTCACCAATTTTCTAAAGAAAATTTCGGGCTAGCAAAGATAAGTCCCCCTTTCAGAGACAGAAGACAGTTGAGCCACCCGGTACGCGATAACCCGACAAAACCATATCAGATGAAATAATACGAACATTTGCAGGAGTCAATGGATATAAACTTTGAGCTTCCATGTTTACTGCATGTAGAATTGTATTTTCTGTAAAGTTTTTCCTGTGATTTCTAGTCCATAACCAATGACTTCATTAATTTCTTGCGTTAACTTTTCTTGTTGTTTGGGATTGATTGCAAGACAATATAATAAAAACGACGCAACATTGGAGATAGTTTCAACTCCAGCTTCTATCATATCAAATAAAACATTTTTTTCACTTTGTTTTAAATCACTTTACGCAACAAATTTTTGAAATCTATTTAGACCGCGCGTTGATATAAGCTTCAAATATTGATTTAAAGGAATGTTTTGGTCGTTTTGAATTTTTTTGATTTAGTATCATTTGGTACGTGTTTTTCAAAAACCCCAAACTTGTTATTGATTTTAAAGACTTTATGCATTCCAATGCCCAACAACACCAAGCCTTTTCAAAGCAAGAAACTTTATTTTTTTCATTCAAATTTTTTGTGATGTAGTTTACGAAATCATCACACACTTCAAACTGTTGTTTGGTGTGCATCCAAATTGATGTGTTGGTAAAAAGATATTCATTGTAAAGCTTTTTTATATTGTACCAATTATTCTTATTTTGTACCAATTATACCAATTATTGTACCAATAATTCTTATTTTGTACCACCTTTCGCGTTTAAAATTTTGAGATCCAATGTTACCAAATCTTTTCCTTCAACAACATGGTTCATTTTGAAACGTTTTGGCCAATTTTGATTGTCACAAAATATTGTTTCAACGTCTTCTGGTTCGTTTGTAAATATTTGTAAATTCTTCATACCAAGTAAATTTTTTTGTAAATAGGCCCAAGGACTTTGTGACGTTTTACAAAATGCTGATCAAGGCGCAAAGGATCCAAATTTTGTGTGATGTGCGATCAAGTAAAGTCCAAACAAAGGAAGATCCTTGGGTTGAGGAATGTCGGAGAATGATTTTGGTTCACTCAGTTGACTTTCAAATCTTGAAATAGTAGAATAAGGATAAATAAATGAGTTTTAAAAAAGTTTTGGTTGGAATTGTTTCATCAATACTCTGCAGTGTTTCAAATACATTTTACAAACATTTATTATTATATAATTAATGTACTAAAAATACAAAAACT
The DNA here is from genome assembly GCA_963680785.1 of Diplosoma virens. NCBI lineage: Eukaryota > Metazoa > Chordata > Ascidiacea > Aplousobranchia > Didemnidae > Diplosoma > Diplosoma virens. Next base: position 27,263,836 of record OY796889.1, read on the forward strand.
TAATTAGTTCATCACAAAAAAATTGTACCGCTTTTTTAAGGTTTTAAGTTCAACTGGTTGATTACGTAAGCATTAACAAAGTTGTCTCAGCATCTACAGAAGTCAAGAAGCACTATTGTAATTTTACATCACGAGCTTCTCAATTTATTCAGTTTTACAACAGAAGCAGTCAACCTTTGTAACAATATGTATGAAAGAATCGAAAAAAAAAATACTTTCTATTGTTACACTGGTGTACCGACTCATAAGGGTAGGCAAGATTACTGATGCTAAAATACATTGTCCGAATGCTATTTTCTTAATCACCTTTATCATGGATGGACATACAATGGTCTTGTGGACAAAGTCTTTGAAAATACTTTTTAATTTTGTATATTATTTGTCAATTTAACAGTCGCAAAACTAAACAGTCGTTAACGTTGTCGTCATTTAAAGAGAATCCCCCGCTATTTAATTCACCTGGAAAAGATTAAATACTTGATACAGACAAAACAGAGGCGGAGGGTTATATTGATGACCCTGACGTGATCTGAACACATAATCTTTTGATCGAAGCTCAATAGTTTAGCCTTTAGAATCGACCAAGTACAAACTAATTAAAAACACTTTATTAAAAAGTAACAATTTGTATTATTGATAAAAGATTATCGAAAAATTAGAACCACATAAACTCCAAAATATAAACTCTTATTCATATTTCAATACAAAATAAAATTGTCTCTGGACCCAAACAAAGAAACAAACGTAATATTCTTTCTTTTCTTTGTTTCTTTATTATCTTTCCCGAGTTTACCACCTTCGCCAATTCCAATCGTCTCTTGTCTAATTTTTTTATTTTTTCTTTAACGCAAATTTTTAAAATTTTCTAAGCAATGAACGCGTTGATACATTAAAAAGAATAAACTTATTCATTGCATTGGCAAAAAAATTTGAAATTCGAATTTGATTCAGAACAAAGACTCTGTTTTACATTAAATTAGGCTTTCTCGCTTTTGGAATCGGAGTCATCAGAGTGGCACCTTTTAGAACAGAGTCAGAAATCGGAGTCATTTTTTTAGATGCTTTGGAGTCGGATTTGAAATCGTAAAATCTGAAATAAGTGAAGTCGGATTTGAATTCGGAAAAAATTTCTTCGACTCCACAAGCCTTCTCTCAACAAATGCAGATTTAGCAAAATTAAAGAAAAAAATTTCTTTTAAAATCTTGGTGAAAGATGAACCCAAGAAAAGGATTTCACTTGAGCTTAAGGCGTAAATTTTTTTGGTGCAAAGTAAACGCCGGTAAAATAGAAAACGTCTGCATTCATAGCAGGAACATTCTACCATTTTGAGTAAATCAAAAATATTTACGGTCCAAGTAAATAAACACTGCATCTAAAATTTGAAGACTTTTATTTAATTACTTTTTGTCTTCCCTAAGTTTTTGATAAAAATTATCTCCAAAACGCCTACGCTTAAAATTAGCTTTTGTTAACAATGCTTTTTTGACCCAAAAAACTCTTTATAAAATTTTACCCTGCCTGCAAAAACACTTTCCCGCACTGTAAGTTTTGGATATTTTTAGAGGTGAAAATTAACAACTTTATGGATGGAAATTTTAACAGTTTTTACCATTTTTTGCTTGTTACATTTTTAAAAACGATAGGTATTCCTATGCAGCGAGAATGTGATTACGTACTTAAGGTGGTTGTTTCCATCATTCGTGTTGGCACAAGCAAGTAAATATCCTTGAAGGTAGAAATTAACCTGTTTAATGTTTTTTAAAGTGTCTATTTCTAGATTTGTTTGGCAGATTCAATCAATCAGCGTTTTATTGCCGGCAGCGTTTTGGCAGACGTTTTAAATTTAAATTTAAATTTAAAGATGTTGTTATAAATGAAATTAAAATTTTTGCAAGTAATTTTAAATTTATTCAAAACAACACCTAACTTGCAAAAATCATGGTATTTACGTGGCAGAGTGTAAATTTTGCGTAGGACAAACAAAAAATAAATTTTCTACCTGATGAAATAACACCGCTCATTCTTAAACACATTTAAGTAAGGACAACAATGACCGAACTGCCTGCTTGAACATTTTTATAAATGTCATTTCGACATTTTTAATGCTAAACCTGATATCACAGAGTGTTTTATTGTTATATTGGTAGAACCATTGGATAAAATTTTATTGGATCGGTGTGAAAATAAATGGATTAATTATTTGAATGCTAAAATTACATTAATAGAATTTTTCTGACTTATAATTGCGATTGAGTTTTAAACTCGTTTATTTGTTCACTATCGTTCGAACTGCACACACTGTGATGAAACTACAGCGGTTTTGTTAATCTTTTTTTTTTATCAACGCTTTCGATCTTAGTGGAAGTTTGCGGTTTTTGATTTTACTACAGTTTTTTCAATGTGCATTTTTTCATCTTGGTAACCCGGATTGATAATCATGCCGTCAGCTGTTGCGTCGTTTGCCTTGTAACTTATATTTAGGCTTACTTTGTGTCTTTGAGTCAGGACCCGATTAGTATGAGTAAAGTTTTTTAATTTTTTTTTAATTTTATGATATTTTACTGAAACTAATGATGACCTTTATAGGTCAAAATTGATTTTTTCGTTATGAATTAGTTAAGTTTTTGTTTTCAATTTCTGTATTAAATATTTGGCCCATTGAACTTTAACCAATTTTATTAATAAGTATATCGCAATAGAGCAATACATATATATCGCAATTTGACCTTTTAGATTTTTGACCCCTTCACATTCAATTTAACTGCGCTAAAAAGAGTAATACACTTCCTTTAAAAGACTTTTAACATTGTTGAATGTTTTAGAAATTGCTTTAGTTGTGTGCCTTCTACCACTTCTATGTAATTGCAAATCGAACATGTTCATCCAATAATTTGATAAAGTATGTTAATGTTTATCAATGTCACTTTTCTTAGTACAACGTATCAATAATTATTCAAATAATTTGCAAAATGAAACCTCCGTGCAACACCGTATGCTTGTGTTGCAGCTACCGTCCATGCTATTTCTATTTATGTACAGAGATGTTGGTTGTGAAATTGCACAACCTTCGAAGATGCTATAATTATAATTATAACCTTTTACGTGACTTTTAATAACAAGTTTCCAAAAGCACTTATATGTGCCCTTCAATCTTTGATTTATATTTTAAATATTTCTTAAAAAATAACAAGTATGTTTGTACAAAAAATGATTAACTCTTTGTATTGAGACTGGCCGTATTATTTGCAGTGACTTAATAAAACTTTATTTTTTATTTTGTTTTATACAGTAATTGGTATTTGATGTTTGTTTAATCACTCTGTTGATATGTAAATAAACTTTTCGACTATTTTAAGTGCGTTAAATTTAAAGATGGTATATACCATGGCACAATATAACCCAGCCAACGGGGGCATCTTTCAGTGTTTTCTGATGCCGGTTCCAAACCCGGAAAAATAGGGAGGGTTGTAGCAGGAAGGACACCCGGCGTAAAACTCTTTTGCCAAAACATTATAATGCGTTGTGATAATGAACCCATACCGGATTGGTCCAGGCCCGGGTTATCAACGACCGCCTCAGGTGTTGCGCGGTAGAGCATTTGTGGAAATTATGCTACTTCTGGGCTTGGTAAAAACAAGAAGAGAAAGAGAGGAGGAAGGCGAGTGAAGAGGCAGCGGGAACTGTGGAAGGGAAAATGCACACTTTCAAGGGCTGGTACATTAAGTATAGAAGCAATGAATGGAAGGGAGAAAGAACTGGCAGACTTGATGAAGCAAAGGAATATAGATATACTGTGTCTACAGGAAACAAACTGAAAAGGGATCAAACCCAAAAACATTGGAGGTGACTGCAAACTATTCTACAATGGAGCTGATGGAAAAAGAAATTGGATAGGGATAATGATGTAGAAGGAGCTGGTTGAAACTGTCTTGGAGGTGAAGCGGGTGTCAGACAAACTAATGGCCATGAAAGTGGAGGTAAAATTATCGATACTAAACATTGTAAGCGCGTATGCTCCACAGGTTAGCAACAGTATGTAGGAGAAAACTAATATTTGGGAAGACCTGGATAAGTTCGTAGAAAGTGTATCAAAACAAGAAGATAGTTCTAGATGCAGATCTAAATTGACATGTGGGCAAAGGAAACATAGGGGATAAGGAAATAATGGGGAGGTACAGTGCTGGAATGGGAAATAAGGAAGGATCGATCGTTGTGAATTTTACAAAGAAGATGGATTTGGCGATTGTCAACACTTATTACAAGAAAAACGACAAACACAGGGTGACTATATAATGGCGGAAAAAGTACCCAAGTAGATTATGTGATGTTCAGAAGGAGGAACCTGAAGAAAATGTGCGATTGTAAGGTAATGATGAATGAGTGCGTCGCAAACTGCACCGTATGGTGGTATACAAAATGGCTTTTATGGTGAAAAACAAAAAAGCAGAGAAAGTAAAGCCAAAGATACAATGGTGGAAACTGAACGAGACAAGCCGTCAAAAAGCTTTTAGACAAGAGGTGATCAGGATTTTTGGTAATGATCAGGTAAGGATGGGTTACCCGATTAGTGAAACAAAACAGCGGAAATGCTAAGAAAAACAGCTAAACTTGTGCTGAAAGTAACATATGGGAAACCAAAAGGAGACAGAAAGACATGGTGATGGAATAAAAAGTTTAGGATAACATGAATGTCAAGAAAGACTGACGCATATGGTTTCATTAACAAGATGAAGCAATAATTTGGTTATTTTTGCAAAAAATCAAGGTTTGTTGTAATTTATCGAAATCAAGAAATTAAAAAAAAGCAAATAATAGTTGACCAACATCATCATCAACATTTATTGGTCAATTTAATTAGATGTTTGCCTAATTCATAGATGAACTATTCAACAATTCAGAATGGGGATTTAATTTCATAATTTATTTCAAAAATTTGAGTAAACAAAAGTGTCTGCTATAAATATTATTGGCAAAGTTTACCGGATATTGTTCAAATAACCTAAATGTTACATCTGCGCTGTGATAAATAAAAACCTGTGCATGGGTGCCTGTTTCATTGGCGAATGTTAAACAAAACATTTGTTTTGATGCAACTGTGATCTGCATGCTTTGATTTCAACTCTTAATCTCTTTGGGCAGTTGGGGCCTTGGGAAAGACATTTTTTTCTGCTTAACAATCTTTTAATTTACTAGTTTATCACTCTATGTATAATAAAAATATGAATATCTTATCAGTCAAGGAAATCGCTTGACGGTTGCCCCAAGTTTTATGTTATGATGTCATCCGTCCTCCATTTTTGAAGAATAAGTAGTTGAAATGATGATGATGATTTATGTTAATAACGGTTCATGCTGAAGTTGCTTGAATTCGTAATCTCTTCTTTAGTTTAGCCTGATTTAAAATTCTACTTATTTTCGAGAAGTTTGATTTGTCCTGAAACAACTTTATATAAACATGTCTGTTCTAACTCGTGCGTTTTTTTAATTACTTTAAGGTTTACAGAGTGCAGCAACTTCAAGGAGTGAATGCAAAGTAATTAACAATTTTTTTGCTGTAGCCTCAAATCTGAAACAAACATATTCTGGTCGAAAGATCACTAATAACTTGTTTTCGATCACGATTTATCAAAGGAGACCGATTAGTTAACGTTTCCAAAAAGATGCCACAATAACAAGTTTTCGAAACTTTTTTCAACTTGTTATTACGTCATAAAAGTTTCAGTAAGCAAGCAAAAATCCTTTTAAAAAGAAATTGGGCTTTGTATTTTTTAAGGATCGAGCCAAATAGAGCAACGTACTACGTGCACGGAAAATACTTTTGCCAGCAGACAAAAAATTTCGATCCGTTTGAAAAATGATATATTTGGTCTAAATGCTTTATTACTTTTTGTAATACTTCTATTAATATCAACGTTTTTTTTACTTTGAATTTTTATCTCTTAAACCTTAAATGGGCCACAAATAATACACAGATCAAATGGAAAGGAAGGAAATAAAACATTATTTTGTTGTTGCTGCGCCAAGTACCGAACATGTTCAAAGTGAAGACCTTTTCTTTAGAGATCTTGTTTTTTAGAGACGAAAATCGAAAAATCCAAAACAGATTTAAGTTTAAATGTTAATTTGTGAACTTCCTGGGATAACAGGATATCGGATCACAAATTTCGGATGGATCGCCAAATTTTTGCTCTCTATTTCCGCTTAGCATTTGTGTCGATACAAAAAAGATTGAGAAGCACTGAGCTGTGTAGTTACGGTTATCATTGCTCCTATTTGTCTTTTCAAACTTTTTTTGTCAAGGGTTGCTACTGGGAAAATAAAAAAAAAATTGCTTATTTGCTGTTACTAGTACAGTTGCGGCAAAAATCTCCAATATCTATCCTCAGAAAAGAATTATTGCGCCTGGTTCTGATGCTGATATTGTTATTTAAGACCCCAATGCAACAATAATACCGATTTTTTAAATTTATTAAACCTTTTGCTTTATCTCAAATTATTACTTTATAGTATGGTTGTCAAATCTAAATTTGTTTATAGTATCTTGCATTTTTTAAAAATAAATGATGTCATTAATAAATGCTTGAACCTATCAAAAGAAAATAAAAAAACAAAATATTGAAATTCAAATTGAAATTGTTTTAAAATATAAAACTAACATTTTTAGCGATGTGAATCTTATGGTCATTTTCCATCCAATCATCGCGTTTTTCTAAGATTTTCAGTCGAAATCTCTCGTTAAATTACTGCTACTTGTAAACTCCTAAAATCAGCTATCCTATTAATCATGACTTTTGAAAATTTAAGTTTTTTAGAACTATCTCGGCCAAAACTCACCACCAAGCCATTGATTTCAATATCTTTGAAGAAATGGTGTGTCATGGTGTGACTGTTTGTACAATAAGCCGTGGAAAGATCGTCTACGAAAACAAAAAGTTTACCGTGTCAGCTGGAGATGGTAAATTTATCAGCAGCTAATGACGTTATCTTTTAAATTCCAATTGTGCTCAGACATTTATTAAAGTTTGAGGCTTATATTTTGAGTCAATAGCTGAATAGCACTTTTTGCAGGCGATAACACAAGGAGTGTCTGCAGTTTCTTTGGTTTTAAATTTTCAAAGCCTGAAGAAAAATTTTTATTTTATTTTTTAAAATAAAAGCTATGTCTGATTATGCTACTGAGTGTCCAATTTACAAACCAAGTCGTTTTTTTAATGGTCAATCAGTAAAATCATTTAATTATCCCGCATTTATTCATCTGACATTCGCAGTGCAATGATTATACGATATAAAGAGCAGCAGACAATATGTTTGCCAGCTTTCCTTACATGACTATTGCAGTACATTCTCAAGGAAATAATTAGTTGTGTCACGTTTTCAATTATTTATCGATATTTTTTTGCATTTTTTCATTTTTCTTTGTCGTATCCAAGTTTTTCCTCATGTAAGTGTTTCTAGTATAATACAAAATTATTTAATTGAAAAATAACAGTAGAATAAAAATATCTTACAGTTATCAACTTTTTGTAAGTCTTGTGGTCAGTTTCCAAACGTCAGGCCCCGATAAAGTAGCCCGCCCTTCGACTGGTAAAAACCTGCATCATAGCACGTCAATTAATTGCCACTGGTGGTAGGCGATGTGCTTGTATGTGTTTGATGCGACATCATTGATTTTACTTTGAAAACAGCAATTATTTTGTAATTTTCAAGGTTAGCTTTCTACAGCTGTAACTTGATTTTTCTATTGCGATTACAAGCAAATACATCGGCTTATCACAATTTTAAAAGTTGTCGACAAAGGCTTTACCCCACCTGCCCGCGTTCCGTTTTATGTTTTAATTATGTTTTCGTTCACTATGTAACATATCGTTATAAATAGAATTAAATGTTTTGTCATACGTTTTAGGTACAATACACAATCTTGCTCGTACTTTTTAATTAGTATTTTTAATGTTGTCTTTTTTTAATCAATTATTTATTCATTGTCTTCTGACAATTTATGGCTTTGTAAAAAACTGCCTTGTTTGTCCCTATCGTAGCCTTGATATTTTTTTCACATTCCAATATGACTGATGAGGCTCTAGAGAAAACCTGGAGAAGAACGCTTGTAATCGCGATCCCACAGCCAAGGAAGCCCGTGAAGGACCCAAAGAGTTATCGACCGATATCTACGCACTGTGTCCCCTACAAGATCCTCGAGAGGCTTATCTACGCCCGCGTCAAGCCATTAATCAATCCACTGCTTTCTAAAGAGTAGACTGGGTTTCAACGCAGGTCAACCGTAGATCAAGTTCTTCTTCTGCTGACACAGAACATCAAGAATTCTTTTAAGCCTAAAAAGAAGACCGATGCCGTATTTGTCGATCTGACATCTACTTATGACACTGTCTGGCACCGTGGCCTTACCTGCAAGCTACTAAGGCTTCTTCCAGATAAGCACATAGTCAGAATGATCATGGAGTTTGTCCAAAACAGACGTTTTACCCTTAGTACCGGTGACAGCAAGCAAAGCAGGTTACACCGTCTGAAAAACGCCGTTCCTCAGGGATCGGTCTTGGCTCCCCTTCTATTCAACATCTATACGTACGATCCGCTTTCCATGATTTCCAGAAGGTTTGCTTATGCTGATGATCTAGCATTGTTGCACTCTTCTGAAAACTGGAAGGACTTGGAGGGGACTTTAAGCCAAGACATGTCTGCACTTTGAGCGTATCTCCAGACTCGGAGGTTGAAGCTCAGTTACACTAAGATGGTGACGGCAGCCTTTCACTTATATAACCGAGAGGCCAAACGTGAGCTAAAAGACTACAACAATGATAGACTTTTACCGTTCTGTCCAACCCCTACTTCCCTTAGGGTAAAACCGGACAGATTGCTCACGTTTCGTCACCATCTAGTGGCATTGCGCAAAAAAATTATCTTCGCGCGTCACACTGTTGAGGTGACTTGTAGGACTCAGGATGAAACATTGGTGCCAAAAACTACGCATACCCGCCTTATCTCTGGTCTACTCAACAGCTAAGTAGTGCGCACCACTCGGTGTCGCAGCGCTCACACTCGCCTCATAGACAGTGTCTTGAATGACGCCTTGCCCATAGTTCTGGATATTTGCGTCTCACTCCAACAGACCACTTACCTATACTTTCAGGCATCCAGCCAGCTGAGTTTCGCCGACTAGGAGCGACACTTTCCTTGGCCCACTGTGGATCTCTGGACCCTGATCACATTTTGTATAGTCTTTTAAGTGGGTTCTCATATGCTCGCGAAGAGAGATGAAAATCTAGACGCCTATTTATGCCAGCTGCGCAGAATCTTTTGGACAACCTTGCTGGACTTGGCATTCGCGCTTCTGAGCGGACAAACCATAAATGTAATGCGGAATATTGTAAAAATACTACCAGGCTTCGAGTTTTTATAACCAGGACCATTGCCAGACCTGTCGGGACTAATGTTGAAGCTCAGTTACACTAAAGATGGTGACGGCAACCTTTCACTTAAATAACCAGCTGAGCTTCGCCGAATGGGAGCAACACTATCCTTGGCTCACCGTGGATCTCTGGACCCTGATCATATTTTGTATGTTCTTTTAAGTGGGTCCTCAGATACTCGCCAAGTGAGACTAAGATCCAGACGCCCGTTTGCGCCAGCTTCGCGGAATCTTTTGGAAAACCTTGCCAGACTTGGCATCCACGCTTCTAAATGGACAAATTACAAATGGAAAACGGAGTATTGTAAAAATGCTTCCAGGCTCCGTGCTTTTGTGCCCGGGACCGGTGCCAGGCCTGTTGGGATGGGCTTACCCCGAACAGCTTGTGTTAAACTCAACCGCCTGTGGACTGGTGTTGGGCGATTCCATTCGTCCATGCACAAATGGGGTCTCGTTCTCTCACCAAATTGCGAATGTGGCGCCTCTGAGCAAATCGTAGACCATGTTCTAACAGCGTTCCCTATACATCGAGCACCACATGGAGCACGAGGTTTGACGGTTTTGGATGACGAAACCAGATACTGGCTTAATAACATCACTGCCAGCAAATGATTCAGGCAGTACAGCAGCTTAGGGTAGTAAAAGGATAAACTCTCGGCCCCAGTCCTGTTTGTGTCTGACCTGGAGTGTATACCCTTCAAACGGCTACGACGACAAAGCAACACTGTTGCATTCTTTTTACATTGCTTCTTTCTTTTTTGTTCACGTAAACCTACAGCAAGTAATTTTTTCTTTTTTTATTCCTATTTCTGAATTTTACGTACAAATAATGATGGTATACAACCGGTTCGAACAAACATGTTTTTAACATATCTTTATCTCAGCGAATTGGTAAACTATTTGCTCAAATCCAAATTGATTGAAAAATGTTTTCTATCTGGCTCTGGAAAAAACCTGTTTTTAATTTTTTGAAATGCACCACTGCATGCAAGTGCGTATTTTTGTGCTGGATCAGTTGGTTTGAATAAAAAAAAGGATGAACCGTTTGATGGTTGCATTAAGTTTAATCCTTCTTTTGTTGGCTTGCAAATCAGATACTATGATGTTAAACCTTTAAATTTTAATCTTTCTAACAAAAGAATGCAGACATTATGATGGATAAAAGAGAACATCTTATTGGAAAAATGTTCATCTACTTTTTCATTTTCCTTTTGATCAGTTCATTCAATCACATTACAATCAACTTGCTTTGTCAGCTTTCAGTTTGTTTAAATACTGCTTAGTGACAAGAAATTTTATGCATGAATGATTGGCAACAAAAACTAACGAGGTTTTAACCGAAATATGAAAGAACCCGATAACTTAATGGCAGAAAATTTAGCAACTTGCAAAGTTATATTTTTAAGCAGTTTGTTTTGAAGCATAAAATGGAATTTTAAAACATGCTTTGATTTATTATTCACTTATGTAAGCTGTTTACAATGCTTGTTTTGAAAGTAATTGCCTTTTTTTTTATCTAAATTCCGCTAGCTTTAAACAACATTTAAAAAAAATCGGCTACGTATTCTGCCCTTTCTTTTTTCCATGTAAAAGAGTGTCTGGAAAAGTTGAAAGCCTTTTTAAACTTATAGCTGTTTACTGTGTGAGTTAGAATACAACCTGTTTGTTTTTTGACCCTTTACACCAGTGTTTTTCAACCGCTGTGCCGCGGCACACTAGTGTGTTACGAGACCGTGCCAGGTGTTACGCAGAAAATTGTCATGTTTCATCTAGGTATATAGCTAATTTTTTTTCCATAATAATTTTTATATAAATGATATAAAGAAAATACTTGAATTAATTTGATTATGTACATAGTCATATTATAGGCCTTCGGCTATTGTATAATAGATAATTGTTAGTTCATTAATAATAATTTGTATTTGTCAAAAATGTCATTAATAATAATTTCTTCAAATGATTTCTTCATAAATTGCTACCTATTCCAGTTGAAGTTAATGTTAGGGACAGTGGTATATAAGTGTACCGTAATTGTGATTGTACTACTTTGTTGAAGACATTTTAATTATAGTTTTTAAATATATACGACATCATTATAAAACCTTATAAATATATATGTTATTGTAACAATGTTGCAAAATCAGTGCTTTAAAAGTGCTCAATAACAAAGTTAGAGCTTGTAATTAAAAACTGGCAAAATCACGGAAATTAAAACAAAGCTAAAACCCGACAGACTGTTTCACCCATAAAAGGGATCATCAGGGGTATCCAAATAAAGTAAAATAAAATAAATTTGAAATAAAACTGCCAAAGACTCAATAAAAATTGAAAATTAAAAAAAATTAAAAAAAACTTTAAAAACGTTTATTAAGGTTGGAACATCCCATCACGGACTCTACTATGCTAAACTGATTAAGATCAGTGAGAAAATACGAGAAGTAGAGAAAAAGCGCGTTAAAAAAATACAAATACAAATATTACTTCAAGATTTTAAAATGGGTTTGAGTATCAGCTAAGGTAGGACGTTGAAAACGGCGAAAAATGGAAAGACAGCGAAAAATGAAAAAATATATAACACAAATCAAAGTTTAAGTTTGACGTTGATCAATTTGTATTTATTTTTATGCCGACGCTTATTAACCAATTCAGTTCGTTTGTTTACCAGAGCATCATCATTAGCAGTTAGGATTACATATTTCATATTTGTTATTATATACAATAGTTTTTTTTTTTTTTTTCTTTTTATGTTATGTTATCTCTTTTATCGTTAATATTTGTTTATTATTAGCTGTATAATTCCGTAATTTTTTTTGTATATACTTTCGGCATTATTTACTATTCTATTACAGTCACCAGTTGCATTTAGAAAAGGTTTCCGGACCTGGTGAGGTTTCTTTTTTGGGTGGTTTTTCTTTACTCACCTTGCTCAGTTGAGCTAAATTCCCATCTTGGCTAGCTGTGCCACCCATCATCATTACGCAGCCTAGTCATGCACTGGTTATTTAATTGTTCAGTTTGTTTCATAATATTATTTTTACGTATTTATTTATTTATTTTGTTTTTTTTCTTTTTTCACTTATGTCTTTATATGATTAAGGTGTTGCAGCCATGCTTTATACTATCTTGTACTTTTACTTTGTTTGTCATATGCATGTTTTAACGTCTGACGTTGTGCTGCTTCTTCCTTTTCTTGATCTTTTTAATGTTTATAATTTTTGTGTTAAACTGTTTAATAATGATCGAGAATAAAAAAAACACTGACACTGAAACATATATTTCATTCTATTTTACAATCCAAGTCTTGAATATTCATTTAATAGATTTTATAAAAGGACCTAAAAACTTCAACGTAATCCTAAGTCTAAATTAATTTGGCTAAAATTTTAGGCAGAACTGCGTTAAGACAAGTAGTATTGTAGTAAAAGTAATGAATAAGTTTTTGAATAAAAGTCGAGATGCCGAACTTGAATCTAACCAAAATGATACTTTTCCAGAAGAAATTCCTAGAACGAGCAGTGGTCAAAAAAAAAAAAAAACAGTGATGTGTAGAAAATACAACAAAAGTTATCTTTTGTTCGGATTTAATTTCACTGCGGATGCCACAAAACCTACTCTGTTGCAAGCAGCATGTGGCGAAAAGCATGCAGCAGTGCTATGGTCTCAAGCAAACTTAAGCACCATCTGCAAACCAACGTTATTTCTAAGAGCTTGCTTAGTGTGCGCGGAATGACAGGCCGTATGAGCAGTGATGGATGTCGTAAGTTTACAAAGAAAACCAAACAGGTGGTTTTTATTCACTTAAAAATCTGAAACGAAAAACGAATATAAATAACAAACAATTAAACAAGAAATCAGGTTAACTAAAACGCAGCAAGCTTCTTCCAAACAAGACTGATAATGAACTGAAAATAAAACGACAAACAGAAGATTTCAATTAATTAGCGCGCCGCAGCGCGGTTTTCACAACGATCAATTAATGATAAATAAGAATTTCATCACAATCTTCCCACCTAAAATTTGAAATCGATCAAACAAGCAAAATATGATAAATACAATAATATGATAAAAACAATAAACGAAATTTTGTTAGGTGTCGTAAATATTATTTCCGAACCGGTCTGGTGCCTTTCTGATTCTTAAAGATCGTCTTAGCGAGACATCTTCAGAAACAGGTGAAATGGAAGGTCTAATTTTTGGCGTAGATAATTCGGCAGATGGGTTTAGCGTGGTTTGCGCAGGAAGCGAAGGAGTTTTGGTTTTGGAGACGTCAGAAACTGGTGACTTTTCATTTGGAAATGACTCGGTTGGGTTGTTAATGTTTTTACTGTCGTCTGATGTCTGAATTGAATTTGACGGACAAGGAGCCAGGTCTGAAACAAAAATTGTCACTTCATTACCGCTTCTCAGTCGAACGTTTGCAAAACTCGGGTTAGCATCAAGCAGTTCAACTTCATAAACCAAAGGATCGTGTTTATTCCTGACAAAGCGCCGAAGCAACACCGGTCCTGGTTGTATTAACCAGTTGGGAAGGGTGCGACCAATCATGCTGCGTCTATCGAATCCCAGAAAACGTTGGTGCGGTGTAGCGTTTGTTGCCGTGCAAAGTAAGGATCGAACCGAGTGCAAGGTTTCGGGAAGTACTGCTTCCCACGTAGATTCCGGTTGTTGATAAGTTCGAAGTAACAAACGTACTGTCTTCCATACAGTCTGATTTATTCTCTCGCATTGCGAGTTGCCGGTTGGGTGATAGGGGGTGCTTTTACTCGAAGCAATTCCTCTTTCGGTCAGAAATCTCTTGAATTCTTTAGATAAGATGGAAGCACCTCTGTCACTGTGGACGTAGAGCGGTTGACCAAACAAACAAAACAAGGTGGTCAAGCACTTAATTACAGTTTCCTTTTTTATATCGTTACAGAAGAAAGCAAACGGAAATCGGCTAAACTCATCGACGACAAAAAGCACGTAAGGTCTCTTACTTTGCATAGGGCCTTTGAAATCTATGGTGATTCTTTTCCATGGATGCATCGACTTTATCAAATTCTTGGTTGGTTTGTCAAAAAATCCAGGTTTTAGTTCGGCGCAAACCCGACAGTTAGCACATATTCTTTTAACGTCTTCAACTGAGAAGGGAAGGTTCTTCGATCGGATAAAATGCGAAAGACGAGCGACACCGTGGTGCCGTAATCAATTGTGAATATCACGAACATTAAGAGGATGGGGCGACATAGAGCACAGTCTTGAAAGAGCATCGGCTGCAAGGTTTTAAGCCCCAGGTTTAACTCGTGTCCCAGGACTACATCGGCACACAGGTTAGAGATGATTCCAAACGAAAGGTTTTTGTATGTTCGTCCTTGAACGTCAAGGTCACTTGTAACTCGACCAAGAACAATCGCACTCAATTCACTTGAAGTCATGTTAACTTTGGAACTTTTCCCATTCGATATTAGCCCGACTGTATTCACAATTCCATTGCTAATAAAATTTTCGGAGGAACTGTGTCGAGAAGACTATCCACTGGGTGTCCTCTCAACATGCGTGGAATGATGGAATGTTTAAGAGAATCAGAGGCACTAGCAATAATGGAAAACAATTGAGTGGTCGAGGAAGAAGAGCATTCTTCTGGATGATCCCAAACTTCTTTAGTGTATGTGGGAGTAGAGCCGCCATTCTTTTAAGTGGTGAGCTTCGGCAGACACGCCTAAAATGATCAACTTTTCCGCATTTAAAACAAGTTTGATCTTTCGCAGGGCAAAATCTTCTTCCTTTAGGGTGAGACTCTTCTCCGCAGAAATAAAATTTTTGTCGAATAGACTTGAGACTTCGAGAAGTAGAAGCACAGAATACTTTAGTTTCCTCATTGTCGACAGGGTTGCTGTTAAAGAAACTATGAAATTGTCGTTGAGCTCGGTCCAATACCTCGGCTTTGGTAAGGGATTCTTGAAAATGTAGTTCTTCTTCTTCTTCTTCAAATAATCTTTGTCTAATAGAAGAATTAGACAGCCCTCCTATAGAGGCGTCTCGCATCATTTTGTCACGGTGTTGTTCGGCTGTAACTGCTTGAAAATTGCAATCTTTTGAACGTTCTTTAAGTGTTCTAGCAAATTCAGCGAGGGATTCATTGTTTTTTGCTTAGTTATCATTAAGAGATGACGGGCAAATATTTCATTTTTCGGCTTAAGGTAAATTCGATCTAGCACTTGTTTTTGCATCTTCGTAAGTGGTACTGTCTTCAATGTATAAGTAAATTCGATGTGAAACATAGTTAAATAACAGGGATAGTTTATTAAGCTGCGGCTTATTGTCACCATTCCTTCTCGTCGCTTCGGCTGAAGTTAGAAAACATTGGAAAGTTTTGAGCCAGTGTTTGTGTATTTGCTCAGCTTCAGTTTCATTCGGTTCGGTTTCTAGAATTCTTGGTTTAAGCACTTTATCCATTTTCAAGTGAATAAAATTGTCGTGAGTTTACAAAGAAAACCAAACAGGTGGTTTTTATTCACTTAAAAATCTGAAACGAAAAACGAATATAAATAACAAACAATTAAACAAGAAATCAGGTTAACTAAAACGCAGCAAGCTTCTTCCAAACAAGACTGATAATGAACTGAAAATAAAACGACAAACAGAAGACTTCAATTAATTAGCGCGCGGGAGCGCGGTTTTTACAACGATCAATTAATGATAAATAAGAATTTCATCACAATGGATATTCAAATTTAGGGACCCGAGGCAAGGATTTTCAGAAATTGATGTTCAGTAAAAAAGAAAAGAAGTTTTGATCTCGTCTTTCAGTTCTCCCAAAATCAAGGCATTCTCTAAAAAAAAAAAGGTCTTTACCTCTATTTCATCTCTGATTTCCTAAATAAAAAAATAAAAAAAAGTCTTCACTTCGATTTCAACTTTGATTTCCTACTTTGTTTCCAAAATCGAGGTGTTCTCTAAAAAAAAAAGAATGGTCTTCACCTAGAATCGATCTCTCTATTTCCCAGTTTTTGTCCCGACTTGTTTGTCGTGGGGTAAAATACTGGCCCGGTTATATGAGGTGCGGGAAGAATTTAAAGAGTTTTTAATTAACGAAAGGTTAGATACGCACAGCTGCTTGCAAGTGATGAATGGTGTGCCAAGCTGGCATATCTGGTCGATATACGTATTTTACCATCTGAATGAATTAAATACACAAATGCAAGGCCGAAATGAAAATCTGCTTACAAGTAGCGATAAAATTAACCGATTGTTTAAAGCTGCACCTCTGGCAACAACATGAGGAAATCGGCAATGTTGAAATGTTTCCACTCACCCAAAAGCAGCAAAATGCCAATAACGTGAGATAATAAGCAAACACTTGAAAACTATCAAAGGCAAACTGTCGTTTTATTTTTTGTCAGCTTGCACGGAACATTTTGATTAGGCAAGGGACCCATAGAGTTCATCTGCAATTGCTGGACTTGACATGACGTCGCAAGAACAAGATTAATTAACTGAACTTAGGCAAAATTGTAGTTTGAAGCTACGTTTCGCAGACGTACCTTTGTACAGTTTGTGGATAATTGCTGCGAAGGAATTCCTGTTCTGTCAAACAAAACTGTCTCAATGTTGCTCCCATTTTCAACAACATATTTTTGTAAGCTTAGTTTCTCAAACCTGACTCCTATAAAAATAAAGAAAAGAGAAAGATTGACAGCTATCAAACAAGAGCTACGCGTGTGCCTTTCTTCTATTCCTGCCAAAATATCCAATTTGTGTTTATCCAAACAAGCCCAATGTTCACACTAATTGAATTATGTTGAAATATAACTTAGTAGTGTGCCGTGACATTTTTTAAAAGTAAAAAATATACCGCAGCTGAAAAAAGGTTGAAAAGCACTGCTTTACACTGATTAAATTTTTATTGGTCTTTTCCAGATAAATTTATTGTGAACAAAAAATATGCATTGTTGACAGATGCGATGCTAAAATGAAGACTGTCATTATACCCATTATTTTCATTTTATCTCTATATTTATCCTGCTGACTTGCTGGAAGCGACGGATGCGCTCTATATATCAAGCAATTACCCCGACCTGCTTCCGGAGATGACAAGATATTGCTGTCCGGTTCAATTTTTTATTTTGCTTTATCAGTTTTATAGAGGTATGATTGAAATTTATAATTGATCGGCAAGGACACCGAACAGAAAAAGATCCCGAACAGGATAAGGTCCGTAAAGTGACCTGCCAAGGACACTACATAATGGCGAGAGTAGGTTTTGAATCGATACCACGTAATGATCACTATCACGGCGCTCTTAACCACTAGACCATGCAGGAAGAAGCGTAAAAAATAATTTTTGAAGCAGAAACTGTAAAGCTTTTATTTGTGTTTATAAATAAAATTGAATTCTTATGAATCACTAGAGATTTGATGAATTTTATCAACAACTGGTCGTTGACTTCTTTTTATATTGAATAATAAAAAGATTAAAAACAAATGTAAAAAAAGATATAAAATAGAAGAATTAAAGCAATTGCAAATTAATTGAATTGATCAGTTTTAGATAATAGATTTGTTTTGTATTATTATTTCTGTATAGTATATTTTGTCTTGTAATCAGGATCAACTGGAAAACAGTGTTAGAATAAAGATGTTTAATTCAACTCAACTTACATAAAAGCTATGCAGCCGAAGCCACTTGTTAATTTGTGTCTGAATTAATTTTATGCTTATCGGTTTCAAATCAAATTTTTTAACATTTTGGAAAAGACAACAGGTTCTGATGCTAATTGCATGAAGAAATCTATTTAATTCAAGAATATTTAAAGGTTTTTAACAGTTTCTCATTTACATTAAGCAATAGGAGAAAAGAATTTTGCACACTACCTTTGGTTCTGTTACGAGTAATCAACTCAAGACTTAAATAGAAAAACAGAGCGTAATGTAAAAAAAAAAAAAAAGCAAAAAGATATCAGAAAAAGGAAGAATCGTAATGCTGAGTGCAAACAATTTTATATTCTGCTACGGTTGTAAAACAGCTACATTGGTTATAATTTTAATTATAGCCCACTTTGTCCATCAAAGTGTGACTCTTCTATTTACATAGTTAGACCGACTGTAAATTGGAAAAGAAGTTCAGTTTGATTAGGCAGCTTTAAAAGCATGTAAATGCTCTTGTTTTTTTCAAATTTAAATTGATAACAAAAATATTTCATTTTAAAGACATGCAAGAAGTTTTATTTTGAATAATAAAGGTTTTTAGTGCTTTGTACGATATTTGATTTAGTTTGACTTAACAAGTTTTTTTAAGTATTTATAATAACAGTTGTGTTGTAGAATGATTGTAGACATACAAGTAAGAAGTGCGTTATAATTATTCGAAACTAATATAAAGAGCTGTAGCTTTTTTCGGTTTAACACTTTAATATATTATCTTCAAAATATTCTTTTTATTGCAATAAAAATATTAAATATTGTGAAAACTAAAACTGGAACCAAATGAAATGCATTATATTATATTTTTATTATTTTTTTGATGAATTGATTTTTTGATGAATTCAATATCATCATATCATCATTTTTGATGAATCAAGATTCAGCATGTTTCTATTTTTAACCCATTTTTTTATAGCTTTGAAGTAACATAATTTCAAGTTTTTTTTTGATTTACTCATAGCTATCATTTATGAGCAAAATAAGATTTTTTAAAGCAAATCAAGATTAGGAGTACTTAGGAACAAAATAATAGGAATCTCTTTTGCTTTCAGTCTATTTTTTACGCGCAAGGTTTGAATTTAAAAGCAAATATAAATTCTATAAAAACAAATAAAACAAAAAAACTATTTTTATATGGAATTAAAAATTTTTTTATCTGTGTTGTATAAAATTGTTGATTCCACACAAAAATTGTTTTTTTGTTTTATTTGTTTTTATAGAAATTATATTTTACCAACCTTTACTTTGCACTAGAAAAGATTTTCGCCTTAAACTCAAGCGAAAGCCTTTTTTTGTTTTGGTCTTAACTCTCCATTAAGTTTTCTTCAAGAAAAGTTACAACAAGATGTCTTTGTATTGTTATTCAATGTATTGTCAATTGCTTCTGTTGAAAGAATTGAGAAAGTGCCAACTAAAGAAAGTGCCAACCAACTAAAGAGTCAACTAAAGAAATTGAGAACCACGTGATGTCAAATTACAATAGTGCTTCTTAACTTTTGTAGGTGCTGAGACAATTATCTTGATGCTTAAGTAATCAACCAGTTGTACTTAAAAAATTAAAAAAGCGAAACAAAGTTTTTGATGATGAACTAATCAAATTTTTGTATTTTTAGTACATTAATTATTCAACTATAAATATATGTAAAATGTATTTGAAACACTGCAGAGCATTGATGAAACAATTCCAACCAAAACTTTTTCAAAACTCATTTATTGATCCTTATTCTACTATTTCAAGATTTGAAAGTCAATTGAATAAACCGAAATTGTTCTCCGACATTCCTCAACCCAAAGGTCTTCTTTTGTTTGGGACTTTACTTGATCGCACATCACTACGAAATTTTGATCCTTTGCACCTTCATCAGCATTTTGTAAAACGTTACAAAGTCTTTGGACCTATTCCCAAAGAAAGTTTATTTGGTCGGAGGAGTATGCAAATATTTACAAACGCACCCGAAGACATTAAAACAATATTTTGTAACAATGAAAAATGGCCAAAACGTTTTAAAATGAACTCTGTTGTTAAAGAAGAAGATTCGGTAAACATGGACTTCAAAATTTTAAACGCAAAAGGTGGAGATTGGTACAAAATAAGAAAACTTTACAATGACTATCTTCTTACCAAAATTTGAGTGAAACAAATGAAGTTTCAAGCTTTGAAAAGGCTTTGTGTTGTTGGGCATTGGAATGCACAACAGTCTTTGAAAGCAACAACAAGTTGGGTGTTTTTGAAAAACACGTACCAAATGATACTAAATTTTGCAAGATTCAAAACAACCAAAACATTTATTTAAATCAATGTTTGAAGCTTATATCAACCCGCAATCTAAGTAGATTAAAAAAATTGTTGCAGAAAGTAATTTAAAACAAGGTGAAAATGATGTTGTTTTCTTTGATATGCTAGGAGCTGAAGTAAAAACTACCTTCAATAGTGTATTGTTTTTGTTGTATTATTTTTTGAATCAATCCCAAACAACAAGAAAAGCAACGACAAGAAGTCAAAGACTTCATTGGTTTTGGACTAGAAATCAGGAAAAACTTTACAGAAAATACAATATTTACATGCAATAAACATGGAAGTTCAACGCTTGTATCCATTGACTCCAGCAAATGTTCGTATTATTTCATCTGATATGGTTTTGTCGGGTTATCACGTACCGGGTGGCTCAACTGTCTTTCTCCAGCAAACAGTATAAACAATCGAGATCCTAAATATTTTGCGATCCTGACAGCAATATTCCTAAACGATGGTTGAATAGGAGCACGAAAAACAAATTTGTTGTGGCAAGATCGTTTGAAATGGGAGCCCGGATGTGTCGTGGTCGTCAATTTTCTTTACAAGAAATCGGTTGCTTAATGATAACATTGCTGAGCCAATACAGAATCGAATATAATTATGAACCATTTGTATTGATATTTAATGTTATATCAAAACCGATGCCAGTTACTAATTAAACAATGCATTATGCTTCAACTAAAATTTTATTGTTATTTTGAGCTTCAAAAAAGTTCGACCTACTGCAGTTTTAAAACACTATTTATACAAAACAATTGAAATTTATATAAATTTATTGAAAACATTTTTACCAAACTTGTGTTTTAATGTATTTCAACTGAAAACTATATAAAAAGTAAATGTAAAGAGTTTTTGAATTGGTTTAATAAAAAAAGTTTTTATCTTGTTAACTGAATGTGTTTAATATTTATCTGCATTTGCAAAGTTGCCAAAATCTTTCAGCCATTATATTTCACTTGCAATGTTTTATTAAAGATTTGCTTTTAGAAAGAAATAATTTGATGTTATATGAGCAGTGATGGCCTTACGAAAAGGGGGACCTGGTCCAAGAAACGTAAGGGCGGTCACTATTTAGTGTATAAAAGAAAGGTAGTTGAAGCCATTTCTAGTGTATGAAAGTAAAATGATCAATAAAAAAAAAGTTCTTCAATTTAGGTGGCCATTATTGAGTGATTCAAAGCAATGTGATAACTAAAAAAAGTCTTCCAATAAGGAGGGCGCTTTTAGATAATCCAAAGCATGGAGAGGCACTTTAGTGCCTCAAGACATTGTGATCTCTAAAAAAACTTTTTAGAGAATGTGTTTTCACTAAGAAATGTGTTTTCACATTTTCACGAGCACAAGTGACATGCCATCGACTTCCTGGTGCTACTATGAAGAAATAGACCAATTTCTTGTGTAGGGGGGGCGATTTCTTGATTTATTTTAGGGAGGCTGGTGCGGCCGTTCCGTTTGCACTCTATTAAAGCCATCACTGGATATGATTAACAATGATATCATATTAACATCACAAATATATTTTGATATAATAAATCCGCTTTTATTTACTCCTTCCTGGCATTGACTTTGTTTGGTAGGAAAAAGCAATAATTTTACCCTTTCCAGATAGAAATAAAAACACTGCACAAATCGAAAAAAATTGGAAGCATTTTCAGGCTTATAAAAAGTTAAGTGCGTAATGTTGTGCTCAACATATATATAACTCATGTTGTGCCCGCAGTACACTGAGGGACAATTTCAAACTTCGTGACACACTTAAACCGAGATAAAACTTTTTTTGTTATCAAAAGCCTTCCAGGTTGTAAACCTGGTTACAAACACGTCCCAGGAAGAATTCTTTTGTGATTTATCCCGGGGCACTGTATGTTTTTCTTGTTTTATCCAAGAAATATTATTGGCTTTACTATACGTAAAGTTGCCAAGGATATTAATCTTGTTTTATGGAAGAATATTCTTAAATCGGCCAAACGTGGCAAAATTGAGAATACTTTCCTTGTATTATCAAAGAAAATCCTTGCATAGGCCGTTCTTGGTAATGTCAATGATGCGTTTATTGATTTATTATAGTAATATACTTGGCTTGGCCCCATTTAAGGCTAAATTAAATATATCTTTTTTGTTTTATTAAATACATAATTTGGCTATATTTTTGAACTCACAATTCTGACATGATTTTTTTGTATGAAAATTTAAAAAATTTTTAATATGAATAAAATTTCAGATGTCAATCATATCAGAGAATCAATTTTTTTTAAAGTGTGGTTAAAGTGTTATGAGAATGAAAAATACTAACTAAACTGGAATACGTTTTTAAAAAACAAAGTTTAAGGCGCTTTGTAATGCGTAAACTTTCCAAACATTTTACTAAAATTTAATTGTTTTAATTTTATATTTGCTTTTGGGTAGCATATAAGTTTTTAAACGGCAATTTGGTCATGAAGCCTAAATTTTTTTTTCAAAGGATTTATAGTTGCTATATTAGTTTGAGCTTAAAGACAAAAAAAGATATGACACTTCTCATCAAACTTTTAATATTTAAGAGATTAGAACACAACAATATATTTTTCGCTTTCATAAATTGCTCTATTAAGAATGTAATCAAAAAAGTATTAACTGTATCAGTAGAGTTGTCTTAATAAAATGTATGATTGAAACTTAATGCCCAGGAAGTGCGAAATTTTTAAATAATTTTAAGAAATCACGACTTGAGCTCTTTAGCGACCTCTGCTGGTATCTCGATAACCAATTTAAATCTTTTGAAATCAGTTTGTGAAAAATTAAACAATTATTTGCAATGAAAAATGTCGCACATCTGTAAAGTCCAAGTTTTCCCAAGCGGATTTTTACCGACTGTAAAACTTTGCATTGATATATAATTAACCCCTTTCTGCATTACACAGGTATATTAAAGTTTCTGTGGCCAACAAATATAAATTCAGATTCAACATATCGAAAATTAAAAGCAACATAAAAATCTTATACATGCTACTTGAATGCAGAATTAACTTTTATGTTTTTTCTATTTCACTACATTTTCAGATTAAAGGCACAAACGTTTAAACACATAGTGAAATACAAAGCAATCGAAAAGGTAACTTCCAAAAAGAGAATTTCTTTATTAAATTCGATTTATCACTGGTCTTCAACTCATTGAATATTTCAATTATTTGACACAAAAAGTACACCGTAAATTATTCTACAAAACTTTCGTTATAGCCTAGAAACTAAATACCTTTTCTCTTAGTTACTTCCAAGAACGCTTATTGCACCATAAGTAAATTTATTGGTTCTCACTGTTTTATTCAGAAGCAAAATATCTAACGCTGTCGGTTAGATGAGACAAATTTGCTATTCAAATTACGACACAGTCGAATTTTACGTAAGCCTATTGCTAAAAATGATTTTGTAGCTATCTTGTCAAGAAAAAACAATTGCTGAAGTAATTTATATCACAGAAATTTATTTATATGAGTATTTATTTTCTTAATGCTTTTAATGGTAAACCGAAGTAATTAACAATTGTTATGTTTCTTCTCTTACGTTCAAGATGATGCTTTTGTATTTGTTTCCAAGCACCCACTGTTACTATCACGCAGAACAGAGCTATATGATCCCTACTTTTGTTCTAAAGTTATGGTACAGACATAAGCCAAAAGAGCAATTTGAAGAGATCGAATAGAATGGCAAATGCCGAAAATGGGTAGGCAGGGTGGCCACTGTTATGGGGCTACTATGAAGAGATAGAATAATATTTTTCTTAAAGAAAGCCATTTTTATGACGTTTTTTAGGGGAGGACCAGGTGCGGCCGCTCTGTTTGTTCCAAACTAAAGTTACACTAGTTATAAATTTTAATCAATTAGTTTTTTCAAAATTATTCTACGTCTAAATAATTGAAAAAATTAAAACTGCTATGAGAAAAACAATTGATCAAAATAAAAGACTTTCAAACGGAAGTGATAGAATATCATTAACATTTGATAGGTAGAAATCTAAACTTCAAATCTTGCGCTGGCTTTGTCACTAATCGATATATGGTCTCGATCGGTTCATGATGATATTCGATTTTATATCGACTGAGCAACGCTATTGCCAAACAACCAATTTCTTGCAGAGCAAATCGACGACCAGGACACATTCGGGCTCCCATTCCAAACGATCCTGTCGCAACAAATCTATTTTCCTTGTTCCTATTCAACCATCGTTCAGGAATAAAGCTGTCAGGATTGCCGAAATATTTAGGATCTCGATTGTTAACAATGTTTGATGTGAGGAAGACAGATGAACCGGCTGGTACGTGATAACCAGACAACACCATATCAGAAAGTAATGTTCGAGGGATTCCAATTACAAGAGGATACAAACGCTGAGCTTCCATACTTACTGCATGTAAATATTTCATCTGTTGCAAAGTTTTTCCTGTTATTTCTTGACCCGAATTTATGACTTCTTGGATTTCTCGTCTCAATGTATTTTGCTTTTCAGGATTGGTAGCAAGACAATACAAAACAAACAATGCAGCATTTGATGTTGTGTCAATTCCTGCCCCTAATATGTCTGTAAAAACTACATCTTTTTCGCTTTGATTTAGATCACTGTTGGCTACTATTGTTTGAAATCTACTTAAACCATTTAAGGATGTCCTTGAAAATATTTTATTCATTGCATTGATTTGATTGCTTTGATTTAGCTTCAATAATTGCACATCTTTCGTATTAAAGTATTTCCAAAGCGGAAGGCTTGTGATCAACTTTGCATATATAGTAAATAAATTTAAAGTGGACTCCATGAAAAGTTTTGTGTCGAAAGATAAATCTTTTTCAAAAACCCCCAACTTTGTGTCCGTTGCAAACACTGTCGCACATTCCAACGCCCAACGAGACAAAGCATCTTGAAAATTAGAAACTTCTTGCATTGCATCAAAGCTTTGTTCAATGTAATTCAAGAGATCAAAGGACACTTCTAAATGTTGTTTAGTATACATCCAAATTGATTTGTTTGTCAAAAGATATTCATTGTAAAGTTTTCTCACTCGCAACCATTCTTCACCTTGTGCGTTTGAAATTCCTTCGTTTAGGTTGAGCAGTTTTCTTCCTCTTACAAATGGCTCCAACTTAAAGCGTTTCGCCTGCCTTTCGTTTATTCGAAAACATGATTCAAGATCTTCGGGTGATGATGAAAACACATCATTTTTTGTTATCAAATGTTCCTTGAAGATTGGTCCCAGAGCCTTGTGTCGATTTTGAAGAAACCGATGAAGCTTCAAAGGATCGAAATTTCGAATTGGTGTAAAATCTAAAAAAGTTCCCAAGAACGGCAAACCTTTTGGTTTTGGGATATCAGAGAAAGGTTTTGGTTGACTTTGATCTTTGTTTAACTTTGAGACTGTTGAATATTGGAGATCAGGAATTCGAAAGCTTGCTACACAGCAAAATTTCCTGGTTAACATTATAACTAATTTCTAAAGATCCGTAAAAACAATAACACGTTTCTAAAGAAAATTATAGTAATTAAGACAGGTAATGATAATATGTAGCTCTTGCCCAATAATAGCTATTTGTAAGCAATGCAATAGAATTGGTAGGAGTGGCATTTTAAGATGACGCGATAGACATAATCTCGTTAAACCTCTGTTCTTGTTATTCGCTTGTGACAAAAAAAAGATCTTAACCATACGTTTTTGTGCTTAAAGATCTCAGCTTGCTGAGAACTTTATACATAACCTAGAACAAAACAGGTTAAAGGTTTAAAAATGGAAACAATACCTTGGCGTTTACAAAAGCAGGCGTTGTAGTAATTCCTTGATCCTTGCTATAAATTTAACATCGCCTAAATTTAATTTTGTTATTTGCGTAAAAAGAATAAGTAATTATTAAATGAAAATAATTAATTAAATGTCGTTGTGCTTTAAAAAACTTTCTGATGAGTAGATAGTTACTATTTTAATATCATATTCTACGTATTAAGCATTTTCAAAATACATTTAATCCATTTACGAGTATGTAACGGATTGGTTGCCCTATCTCTGGTTTAGTCAGCAGCTAAGCAAAAGCGCACCAGTTTGGTATCACAGCGCTCACACTTGTCTCATAAGCAGTGCTTTTAATGATATCTTTCGGATTGTCACTGGATGCTTGCATCTCACTTTAAAGAATCACCAATCCTAGTTTTAGGCAACCAGCCAGCTGACCTTCACCGACTAGGAGCGACATTCTACTTGACTTACCACAGAGATCTGGATTCATACCATATATTGTACGGTCTTTTAAGTAATTCCTCTGATCCTCACCAAAAAAATTAAAATCTAGACGTCTTTTTGTGACAGCTGGGCGAAAACAATTAAACAACCTTGCCGAACTAGGTATCCCAGGTGCCCAGTGAATAAATCATAAATGGAGCACGAAGTACATCCAGGCTCCGTGCTTTCATACCTATGACCAATACCATGCCTTGGAATGTGCTTGCCCCAAACAGCTTGGGTTGAGTTCCATTGCTTGTGGAATGGTGTAAGTTGATTTTATTTGTCCATGCACAAATGGTCTCTCTCCTAGACGAAATCGTCCGTGCGGCGCCACACAACAAGCCATAGACCACGTCTTAACAGCGCTCTCCATACATCGGGCACCACACGGAGCACAAAGTCAGACGGTTCTTGATAACAAAACCAGACACTGACTCAACACCGTCACTGCCAGCATCTGATTCGGGCAGTACAGCATCTTGGGGTAATAATAAGATAAACCCTCCAAAACTTATGCATTTTTTGTTTCAATTTCACTAATATAATGTTTGTTTTGTGACAATCTGTTGATCAGAGTTGTAAGGTTGGAAGCTTTTTTTCGACTCCAACTCCCACTCCGATTCCACCTATTGAAAATTTTCCGATTTTAACCCAGCTCTAACTCAGCTATTTAAAGTTTTACAACACCAACTCCTACTTCAAAACAACTAAAAATAGAACTGCAACTCCGACTCCGTTTCCACAACCCTGCTGCTAATTGTGACGTTGCAAAATTTGTAAATTGCGGCATTGTCACAATGTTTCTCTTTGATTTTTTAATTTTTTTTATTTTTCAGGATGATAAATGGTACTGACTGATAATCATCAAAACGGATGTTATTTTTAAAGATTATCAATAATCCCATCAAGATATCAAGACATCCCATTACGGATATCGAATTAAATATAAATTTTATTGAATTAAATACAGCTCTTGTTAAAACCTAAAAAAAGAAATTGTTTTTCTTATTGCTTTGATAATAGAAATACAAATTTTTTACCATAAAATACAAAAAATTTCCATAATTAGATTGCAAATCTAGAAAAAACATTTTTTCTGTTTTTTTACGTCACTTTGTTTTTTTTCAAGTGAGTTTTTATTTTTGAAAGTTCAGTATGCGTTTTTTTAGCTTTGAATTCAAAATTGTTAAGAATATAATAAAAAAAATAAAACACGCACGTTGCCGCATCACGAGAAGAATTTTTTCAGCATCCCTTAGAAGACCGGAATCAACGATAGTTGATTAGCGACGCGGAACCGGTATCATTCCAGAAATATACCAGTTTCGCGTGACGCATGAATGTTGGCGAGAGCGAGAATGTAGCCAGTGCTTAAATGTCATTAGAAAGATTAGAAGATAAATAAATAAAAGAGAAAAGAACTATTTGTTTTCACGCGCCTTGTGAAAACAATTGACTTTACAGTAAGAGCGAGCGAGTGACTCCATTTGTCTTACGTCACAGCGCGAGCACGCACATAAAATTTTGACTGCGAACATACGGTGCGATGTTGATAATTATGATAAATCTTGAAATAAGATAATTTTGAAAAAGTTTTTTTCAAGGGATTTAGATTAGATTTATAGATTAAGTGTTTTACTAAAAATAGCGACTAAAACGTTTTGAGCTTTATAACCGCACTATGGCACTAAATCAAAAATAAGCGTTTTTTCTTGAAAAACTATGGTTAATATTTTTATCGATTACTTTAAACATTTTTTATTACATTTAAAAAAATTTTATATCATTTTGATAAAAAAAATTATCTTTTTAATGATGTACAAATTAATTAGCTTCTTTAAACAAGAAAAGCGCAATTATTTATTAAAAACTTTATTTGTAAAAAAAAGCAAATTTCGCTTTGTTTGCGTTTTTGCTGCATCGTCGCAAAATGAGTCAGCGGTGTTTTAAATGTTAATGAACTCAAATAAATTTTATAAAAAATTTTATTTTTGCATGCTATTTAGCAACATTTTTGGTCATGTTCGTTGAAGAAAATTTTATCCTATTGAATGACGAAGATAAGCATCGTGCAGCTTTTTCAAATATCTGCCTTTCAAATATTTTTATATTTGGTAAAAACTGTGTTAAAAAAGGAATTTCAGCAAAGAAAAATTTTCAAGACTATGTAAAATAATGAGTTTTAATGCCAAAGGGAAAGAAGTGAAAATGCTATTATAAAACTGCATTTGACTAAAAAATATATTTTAAAACCATAGTCCTGAGGAGGGTGCTGCCAACTATGCTTTAACAAATTCCTTACTCATATTGATCTTTTTTTTCACTAATTATAAAGGTAAAAACCTAGTTTTTTAATTTAATAGTAAATTTTAAAGACAGTTCAAGTATTAGTTTTAATAAATTATATTCATATAGACCAGTGTTTTAGAGAAATGAAAGTAAACATCTACAATAGTAACATACATAGTCTTCCGTTGCAACATTTTATTGTTAAGTGTATTCCATAAAAATTGAGTAGTAATAAAGCCTTAGATAGATTGATTAAATAAAATTAAACAAATTAATTTCATTGGAAATAAACAAATTAAATTTTTTAATCCCGCTTTAATATTTTATTTTTAACCTTTATGGATAACTATCAACGCACTGCAAGAAATAACAATAAAGCATAATACTACTTGTAGTCTGACCCAAAATTTTTTGTGTTCGCGCAAATTTTTCTGATTTTTTTTTGGCATATAAGTAAACTTTCAATAATTTATAGGCTACTACTTGACAGGATCAGCTTGCATAACCGAGGCGTCTCAGACAAAAACAAAAATTGGAGAAAGTAATTCAGTTGAAGACAAAAAATTGGTATCCGCTTATCGAAAGAAAAAGAAAGAACGTAGTTATTAAACGAATGAAAACCCTTTTTGGGCTTCACCTAGTTTTTCGTCTACAATTCTAATTTGCTTCGATGTGCCCCCCACGCTCGTGTTCTGAGGATTGGCTTTCTTGTAGAATTAGAAAAAAAAATTATTTTTTCATCTTCTGACATTGAAACTACAAAGTAAACTTAAATTGTGTAGCTGGTTGTGCAATGGAGTGAATAGAAAAAAACATGACATTACAATTTGACTGCAAAAAAATGAAACGCTCTCGAATTCAGTTTTGTAATTGTAACCTTTAAATTTTGAGTTAAATAGCTTATACTCTATTTTGTTTTCTGAAAATGATAATTTTAAAATTTAAGTTAATTAAATCCTCTTTTTCGCAACTAGTTTTGCAAAACATACCGCTCAAAAAGTCAATTTATTTAACGTAAGCTGCTGAAGAAACTGCTCAATCATTTTTTTAATTTACTCATTTTCCGGACTCGAGAATAAAATGATTTGTCATTCTAAGCTTGTTGGCTTCATTCATTTTTTAACGTAATGTCTGTTGTTATCAGACATAATGCACACAAAAAAAAAAATTTGATCACGTTTTAATGAAAACTAAAAACACAAGACTACAAAACACGACCAAACAAAAGCACTGTTGAGATATCTAAGGTAAACACAACAGTTATGTCAATGTTCTAATTGACAAAATATGTTTCCGAATCCCTATTACCTCACAAAACTCTATTAAATGCCATTTTTTAAGCATATTGTTGAACAACTCTTTAAATTGTAAATGAGACAGTTTGAAAAGTATATTGAACGCCCAGAAGTTGTGCACCATTTAAGTTTTTATAAAATTAGTATAAATATCAATTTTATTGATTAAAATCATAACAGATGATCAAATCGATCACCTCTTACATCGACACATACATCAATTCTTTTTATAAAGTTGTGTTTTGGAGAGTTTCAGGGGTATGGCTCAATGGTTGCTCTCGCTCAGGATTTTAGTAGTTGAATTCTTGACCTACACAGCAGTATGTCTCCCCATTTCTTCCCAACATAAAAATTACGTAATTTAATCTTTCACCCATATTTAAATAATTTTAATTAATCAAATTCATCATATCAAATTAAATCTGAAACATGGAAAGAAATAAAGATAAGTATATGGTGCGCGACTTCTGGGACACCCTGTATAATGTTTAAAGAAGCAAATGTAATACTTCGAACTATCCTAATCAGTATAAAAATTGACGTCATACAAAGGCAGAACACTGATTTACTTTGTAAGCTTTTTAAGGATGAGTAGCAAGCATGAGATGAGTATGCAAGGCAAGTTCGTCGTCGTCGTCGTCGTCATCGTTTGAAGGGCATCCACTCCAGGCCAGACACAAACAGAACTGGGGCCGAGGGTTTATCCTTTTACTACCCCAGACTGCTGCACTGCCTGGATCAGATGCTGGCAGTGATGTCATTAAGCCAGCATCGAGTTTCGTCATCCAAAACCGTCAGACCGCGTGCTCCATGTGGTGCCCGATGTATGGGGCACATTGTTAGTACATGGTCTGCGGTTTGCTCTGAGGCGCCACACTCGCAATTCGGTGAAGGAGCGAGACCCCATTTGTGCATGGACGAATGGAATCGACCAACACCAGTCCGCAGGCGGTTGAGCTTAACCCAAGCTGCTCGGGGTAAGCCCATCCCAACAGGCCTGACACTGGTCCCGGGCACAAAAGCACGGAGCCTGGAAGCACTTTCACAGTACTCCGCGTTCCATTTGTGATTTGTCCATTCAGAGGCGCGGGTGCCAAGTCTGGCAAGATTGTCCAAGAGATTCCGCGCACCTGGCACAAACGGGCGTCTGGATCTTAGTCTCACTTGGCCAGTATCTGAGGACCCATTTAACAGACCATGCAAAATATGATCGGGGTCCAGAGATCCACGGTAAGCCAAGGAGAGTGTCGCTCCCAGTCGGCGAAGCTCAGCTGGCTGGATGCCTGAAAGTACAGGTAGGTGGTCCGTTGGAGTGGGACGCAGGCATCCAGTAACTATGCGCAAGGCGTCATTCAAGACACTGTCAATGAGGCGAGTGTGAGCACTGCGACACCAGACTGGCGCACAGTACTCAGCTGTTGAGTAGACTAGAGACAAGGTGGCTATGCGTAGTGTTTTAGCACCAGCACCCCATCCCGAGCCCACGAGTCGCCTCAACAGTGTGACGCGCGAGGATAGTTTTTTGCGCAATGCCGACACGAAACGTGAGCGATCTGTCCAGTTTTACCCCAAGGTATGTAGGGGTTGGACAGAACGGTAAAAGTCTACTATTGTTGTAGACCTTTAGCTCACGTTTGGCCTCTCGGTTGTTTAAGTGAAAGGCTGTCGTCACCGTCTTAGTGTGACTGAGCTTCAACCTCCAAGTCTGGAGATACGCTGACAGTGTGGACATGTCTTGGCTTAAAGTCCCCTCCAAGTCCTTCCAGTTTCCAGAAGAATGCAACAATGCTAAATCATCAGCATAAGCAAACTTTCTGGAAATCATGGAAGGAAGATCGTACGTATAGATGTTAAATAGGAGGGGAGCCAAGACCGATTCCTGAGGAACGCCGTTTTTAAGACGGCGTAGCCTGGTTTGCTTGCTGTCACCGGTAATAAGGGTGAAACTTCGATTTCGGACAAGCTCCATAATCATTTTGACCATGTGCTTATCCGGAAGTAGTCTCAGCAGCTTGCAGGTAAGGCCACGGTGCCAGACAGTGTCATAAGCAGCTGTCAGATCGATAAATACGGCACCGGCCTTCTTTTTAGCCTCGAAAGAATCCTCGATGTTCTGGGTTAGCAGAACAACTTGATCTACGGTTGACTTCCCGCGTCGGAACCCAGCCTGCTCTTTAGGGAGCAGTGGATCGATTAATGGTTCAACGCGGGCGTAGATAAGCCTCTCGAGGATCTTGTAGGGGACACAGAGCAGAGATATCGGTCGATAACTCTTTGGGTCCCCCACGGGCTTTGCTGGTTTTGGGATCGCGACCACAAGCGCTCTTCTCCATATCTTGGGAATTTTGAGTCGGCGCAAACAGGAAGAAAGGAAGTCACGTAACCAGGACTTCAAAGCAGCTCCAGCATGGAGTATAAGCTCGGGGCAGATAGAATCAGGACCCGGAGCTTTACCTGGTTTTAAATGTTGAAGGGCAGCAGCAAATTCTCTCTGTGAAAAATTGTCAGAGATATTTACTGCGTCTGGTGTTGTGGCCCTCCAAAGGTCAGACACTTCTTGAAAGACAAGTCGAGATGACTTGCGATCAACAGCCTCGTATTTCCCATTTCTAACCAGCTGAGATGCAATAGCATCGGCTGAAACGGGACAATGACGAGGAGAGTGTCGTGACCTACCAGTAAGGTTGTTCAAAATGCTCCACGCTTTTCGACTAGAGTGTGAGAAGTCAATGCTCCAAACTGCTTCGGACCTCCGTTTTCTGTCAAGCTTGGCAAGCAGAGTTGTAAGTTGAGGTGCAAGCATGCAGGCCCAGGAAGCGATTTTAGTGTCAAAGTATCAACAGATAAAACATCAACTGACCAAAGTATCAACAACCAAAATAAACTCTCGCAGACTCTACTATACCCAAGAATAATACAGAGGCTTTATGTTCCAACTAACCTCCCACTACCTCACCATATGGAGCCTCCTGGATATTGAAACTTAAAATTTTGGTCGGTTGATATTTTGGTCAGTCGATTACACTATCTTGAATACAGATACTGTGCGCTGCCCCCATTTGTCTGCCCAAATGCGTATCAAATGCATTGATAGGTTTCCCGTTGCGGTCAGCCTGTGGAGGAAAATGTAGCTTACTTTTCTAACGGGCCTCTTTGCCTGAAGCCCGAGCGCGAACCTTCTTATCCTGCGCGACGCTCCACGCAGTATGAATATTGTCGTTCGGACTATTCAATTTGCTACATTTGTTAGATTGTTTTTGGTCTGTTTCTCACCTTCAATCTCACCAACTTGGGTAGACCAGAGAGGAGTTGAAAACTCCAGACGGCATTGCTCTTAGGATCATAGAAAACGCAAACCTCTCCACTACGCTAAGGTAGCGATCTGTGGAAAAGGAAAAAGCTGCCGAAGCGAGTAAAAAAATGACTTAAGACTCATTGCAATGCTCCTCCACAAAAAAACTTTAGTAAAAGGCGACAGATTTATGCTGTGTAGAGAAGCCAGAAAACCTGGCATGGTCACGTTTTTGGAATTCTACCACCGAAATTGCCGCTAGTTGCAGGAGATCGGGATGCTTGGAGATCCCAACTTGAGCTGCGGTCCCCGCAACCCCAAAAAAAAAACAAGCGGGCAATAGGAAATGCACTGAACTAATTAAATCTTTTCCCTGAAAATGATGATGTTGATGATTACACTGTCCAACAAAAATTTTGTATCTAATAACCTGAAGAGCGTTTTAGGGCAACGTTCGGGCGCTGAATCCAAATCTGCTATCAGATTTTTTCTATCACGTCTAGTTTTTGAAATATTAAATATATGATGAAATCTGACTCAATGCATTCTTATTACAATGTCAACATGTTGTTAAAACATCCCTAAAAGTGTGAACAATAGCTGCTACAACAAATAACAATATTTATTGAACTCTATCAAACAAGGTCTATGAAAGTGATAATACAGTTGGTCTTAAGCCGATATTGCTGTAAAACTAACCGAAACGTAGACATATGGGAGTTAATATTTGAAATTTGCCTATATTAAATTTATGCTGTAAGGGAGTCTTATAAGGCATTCTACATGTATCAACACCGATTAAATCATTACATCTATGTAAGCTATATTCATTGCTCTTAATATCTCTGCCTTTAAACTTGTATGAGTAATAAAGTTTTATTGTTCGGATAAGTGAAAATGAAGAAAAGTTTGAAAATAAATGCTTCCTGAAATTTATCACTTGAAAAAATCAAAAGATAACGATTGAATTTGTGATAGAGGTGGAGAGGAGTAAGGGGACGGGCTTAAGCTTTTTTTTTCAAATATAAATATCTGATTAGCGCTTTTTTACCAGTTGTGTTACAGCTATATTATAGCGTAGAATCTTGTGTCCATTGACAATGTCAAATAATAAAAGAAAGAGTAAGAATAGTTCAAACAGTTATTATTATATTTACTGAAAGTACACTCCATCTATACATCGTCGAAGTATTTCTTCAAAAACGAAAATAACTTACATTTGGTATTGCAGTTGTGCAGCTGGTCATCAAGACTCTTGTGGGCTCCTCATATTTGTTACAATGCATGCAAAATTCATTTGCTTCCGTGGATAAATGGTAAGCAAACGAAAATCCCTTTCATTGTACCAATAATTTCGCGTGAGCAGACAGACCATGTAACTGACTGCTATTTTTGCTTAACCTACAGTACATCAAAGGATTTCCCCGGAAAAACAAATCAAAAATTGTATATCAAATAGTAACTTTGCCTTTAAACCAGTTACTTATGGAAAGGATCTGCCTGTTCCTTCACCCTCTTCACCTGAAGAATTAAAATCAGAAGAATCTTCAACTGAGCATGAAAAGACAGGTAGTTAAGCACATAAGAGAAGAGAGCTCGGTAAGATGCAATACTAAAACCCCACTGTGATTAATTAAGGCATGTTAAATGATCTGGTGCGAGATTTGACATCAACTAAAAACTAAGCTGCAATAATAGGTTCTCGTTTAAAGGAGTAGAACTTGATTGAAAAATGCCCTAAAATTTCTAAGTTTTGATTTCTTTATGAAAAGTCATCATCTTCCTTTGATGTAAAAGACAACTTGTGCTATTGCAAAGATGTTTCTGGCTTTATGATTGAATTAGGTTACAAACATGACAGTGATAAATAGAGACTGTTCATCGACTCTAGCAAAATCAGTTTAAAAGTAGTTTTACTACATAATGGGAATGTTAAATTATTTATATATATTGCTAATGTTTTAAACATGAAAGAGACACATGAGGCTATAAAAATTGCTCGGTGACTAACAATTGCTCTAAGCATAACTGAAAGATTTGTGCAGATCTAAAAGTTATATCACTACTTGTTTGGTTGCAATTAGGTTATATTATATACATGCCTTTCTTGTGTCTGTGGGATAGCCGAGATGACACAAACCAATTCTGAAAAAAGCTTGGGAACCACGTGAAAACCGGACAGTTGGAAGGTTTAACTTAAAACACAAACCTCTGCTAAATCCCAAAAATATCCTTCTACCTGCACTACACATTAAATTGAGGCTGATGAAAACCTTTGTCAAAACAATGAATCGTGACGGCGCTGCACTTATGTATTTAAAAGAGAAATTTAGACCTTTCAAAAGCGAAACAAAACTAAAAGAAAAAGTATATATTAGGCCGGAAATTCAAAAGCTACTGCTAGATGATTAATTTACAGAAAAACTTAATTCTACGGAATCGGATACTTGGAAATTATTTAAATAGGTTGCCAATAATTTTTTGGACAATTATAAATAAAGCGGAACCTTTGGTAGAAATTGTGAAAACCTCTTGCAAGCCTACCAACGATTAAGTTGCTAAATCTCATAAAAGTTTTATTTTCTCGGTGCTCAGTTTGACTTGTTTCCACCGAATTTGGAAGGAGTAAGTGATGACCTTGGAGAACGGATCCATCAAGACATTGCTCTGATTTAAAGCCGTATAAAGGAAAGTCTAACGCTAGCATAATGAGTGACTATTGCTGGTTCCTGCAGAGAGAAAATTATTCATCTTATATCCGCAGTGCTACACGCTCTACTGTAAATTGTTATAGATACTCAAGTAGCGTGATTTGTAACTATGAATGAGGTCAATTGTTCATTACATTTTGAGTTTATGCTAGTTGACTTTGTTCTTGTGGCTGATAAGTATCATTATTGATCATAAAGATTAATTATATCCCATTTTTTTGGTATATTAAGGTTATCGCAGTTAAATATTATTACGTAAAATTCAAACAAAAATACACAAAATGACAGTTTTTAATATGTGAGAAACTAGACGCGATAGAAAAAATCCGGTTTCAGATTCAAAATCAGCATCCCAAAATTTTCCAAAAACAGTTAAAAAATCCTCAAATACATGCAATAATTTTTTTTTGTTGATATTTTTATTGGATACCCAGTATGCAGTGTTGAATTCACTCTACATCATTCCATCTAAGTGGGTTATTTATTTCACGTATCCGTTGGTACAGAATGTTGCTTTGTGAAAACTATGTTGACTTTTCTAGCGTTTCTGAGCCGACATATCTACTTCAACATATTTGATAATAACTCTAATTTGGGCCAAACATAAAATTGCTAAAAAATTTAGTTATAATTTAAATCAAATAAAAAGTTTTTTTTAATTTAACATGGTTATCATTCATATAGCCACTATTAATTGAATTAAAGTTTTTTAATTGCAATTTTTTATATGAAGCAAAACCAATTTTGGTCAAATTTGACCGTGTCTTCAACAGATTGCTGGAGCAATGCTTCCAACCTGTGGTTGAGGTGTCCACATACAATAAGATGGAAACAGAAACCGCTAAATACTTATTCGTACAAAACGAGTGTTTAATGTAATATTTGGTTTTATATATGTTTATTTATCTGCCAGCTCCAAATTCAGTGCATTGATCATTGCTGGCTAAATAAGTTTTTGATACATTTAATTTGACTATGCTAAATAGGTATAAACGCAAACTTTGGTTTTTGAGCCGGTTTCGATACAAAGTTAAATATCAATTCAAACGGTTCATAATTATATTCAATTCTATATTGGCTCAGCAACGTTATCACTAAGCAACTGAGTTCCTGCAATGCAAATCGACGACCGGGACACATCCGGGCTCCTATTCCAAATGATCCTGTCATGACAAATCTGTTTTCCTTACTCCTGTCCAACCAACGTTCAGGAATGAAACTGTCAGGATTGTCATAATATTTAGGATCTCGGTTGTTTATGATATTTGCTGTAAAAACAACTAGAGTATCAGCTGGTACATGATAACCTGACAAAACCATATCCGATTTCAGTTTTCTGGATGTTCCCATGACTAGTGGAAACAAACGTTGAGCTTCCATGTTAACGGCATGCAAATATTTCATTTGTTGCAAAACTTTTCCAGTTATTTCTTCTTCAGATTTTGTAAAATGCCTGATTTCTTCTCTTAATTTTTCTTGTTTTTCAGGATTTGTAGCAAGACAATACAACAAAAACGAAGCAGCGTTGGAGGTTGTATCAACGCCAGCTCCTAATATATCACCAAAAACTACCTCCTTTTCGCTTTGCTTTAAATCACTGTTGGCAACCAATGTATAAAGCCTGCTCGCACCATGGGTTGATGTACGTTTTAAGTATTGATTTAACGAAATGATTTGATCATTCTGACGTCGTTTCAGTTGTTTTACTAATTTTGTATTAAAATATTTCCAGAGTGGAACACTGTACAACATTTTTCCCCAAATGCTAAACAAATCCAAAGTTGATTCAATGAAAAGTTTTGTGTCTGCAGGCAAATCTGTTTTGAATGCACCCAGTTTTGTGTCGGTGACAAAAACTGTTGCACATTCGAGTGCCCAACGATTTAGAGCGTTTTCAAAATCAGGAATTTCATGTTTTCCATCAAAATGTTGTTCCACATAATTCACTAAATTGTGGCACACTTCAAAATGTTGTTTTGTATACATCCAAATTGATTTGTTTGTAAGAAGATGGTCGTTGTAGAGCTTCCTTACACGAAACCAGTCTTCGCCTTGTGCAGCGCCGATACCTTCATTCATATTCAACATTTGTCTTCCTTTAGCGACAGGTTCCAGTTTCGGACGATTTGGATATTTTTCATTGATACGAAAAATTGCTTTGACGTCTTCAGGTGCACATGTAAACACGTCCATATCGCTAAGTATTTTTTCTTTGTAAATAGGACCGAGTGCTTTGTGACGTTTTTCAAAATAGTGATAGAGACGTTGAGGATCAAAATTTCGTATTGGGGTGCGATCTAGTAAAGTTCCTAATATGGGTAATCCTTTCGGCTCCGGAATGTCTGAGAAAGGTTTTGGTTGTTCCGGACATCTGAGTGCTTGTAAGGTGTGGAGGGCTGTACATTGTTGAAAGCAAAACATGCTTTGAACACATTTTGATTTGAGAAAACGCCTGCTTAACATTTAATTGAACTATTTCAGTTTATATTCTCAGAGAAGTTTCTTGAAATTTGGTATGGGTGTTTCATTACATATTTCGAAAAAGTTTTGTAAGCCATAAAACTATTGTATAAAAAGCCGGTACATCAAAAAAATTCTAAAAAGATATCGTCAGACTTTTGTGTACATTTTGTCAAGAAATAATAGCATATTACGCAAGATCTACTTAAATCACTAAAATACTGTTACTCTACGATGAAATTCTAAGACAGGGGCGCCGGAAGCGGAAGAACAGGAGGGAAATCGCTCTACCTGTCTTTTTGCTCTCTTCAAGTTGCCTTTTCCAGAAAGAGCGAGTAAAGGTGGCAAGGCATTTCTATCCTATTGGGTTAAAATTGCCCCTGCGGTCACAGAAACTTAACCAAAATAATAGATCGATGGAATACTTTTTTTTAGTCTTTTTTCAAAATACTTCAAAATACTTTCTTTCAAAATACTTTTTTTTTAGTCTTTTCTTTGATTTTGGAACAAAAAATAGAGATTTTGGATACCAATTGGAAATGATAACGTAACCTTTTTTAGTCTTCACTACTTTTTTGTGCTGAAAACGGTCGCTATTCTAATGGGAACTTACTAAATTAGAAAAAACCATAATTTGTTAAACGTCAACTACATTTTGGGCAAGATTGCATTGAACCCCAAACTTTTTTCCGATATTACAGCTAAAAACCAACATAACTCAAAATAAAAGGTGCCGTTCTTTAATTTTGCTTTCCTGCCAGAAAATTTTCCGACGCCTCTGCTATAAGATACAAAATTAAAAAAAAAAACAGTTTTAATTCACTCTATTGCAGGGGTGTCCTACCTTTTTTGAGCCGAGACCCATTTTGGCACATCAAAAATATTTGCTGGCCAAACAATAAAACACCCAAGCTTTTGTCTCAAACTTGTAGTGACCTCTAAACAAAAAGCCTTTATACTTCAAATCATTTTCTGATTTTTTAAATTTCTTTCTCCAAAAGCAGTGTTTTCTGAAAAAAAAAAGCCTTTACTTGAAATCAGTGTCGGATTTGATGATTTTCGTCCCGAAAGACTAGTGAACTCCAAAAAAAAAACAAGAAAAAAGGGTGTGTACACATGGAATCTGTCTTGGATTTCTGGTGAGATTTCTGACAAAATGGGCGGAACAGAGCCCTAAAAATCGGGACGTATGGTAAGCCAACGTCATTTCGGAAAATATTGCGCGGGTCACGGGTTGGACGCCCCTGTTCTATTGGCATACAAGCGTAGTTTTATATTTATAATACTTTAAATCTTAACCTCAATTTAGCTGATTAAAATTAAGTAAAATTCTGCGCATCACAATTTGATAACAACTGCACTTCACTGCGTTAACGAAGTACTGATGACTAGAATTTATTCTTTTTGAAACTAAACCACAAAAACAGCAGATACTGAACCTAAAGAATGTAAAACTAAAGCTGTGATGCATATGATTTTCTTGCAATACTCTATTTAAACCTTTATAATTGACTTGTACTTTTATACAGTATATCTTATACATAGGCCTATGCTATTTAGAAACCATATAAAATCTCAGAACTCGTTGCCGTTAAAATAAATAGGTTTCTATAATTTTTTAAATATCATACCGACTATTCTGAACTTATTCTGGAAAAATTAACAACTAAAATTCTTAGTTTTAAACCAGAAAGGCTTCTTAAAAAAAATCACGTTTATTTAGCCTGGCGATACAATGCAACACACGGTTTAGTTGTTAACGTTTCAATGCGAACCGTCGAAGTTACGTAATTTTCAAACTGCGCAACCGCACGTGCGAAAAAATGCACACACAATTCATTTGTACTTAGTCTTCTTGGTAACGCCGCTAATATTGCAAAGTTCAATCTTCTCCAATGTTATTTTATTTTTACTCAGTCTCTTAATAAAATCAACACTTTAAAATAGGTTTTAAAATATTGTCAATCTTAAAATCTGGATCAGAAAACCCAAGAGGTCAAGAAGTGGGAGAACGTTGTGACTTGTTACATCAGCATTATCAAAACCCTGGCCAATAAGCTTTATGCTGTTCCATATTTATTTTCTTTTTTGGCCTGCAAAGTATTGTTTATTTAAACAGACAATGTAAACTAATAAAGATCTTATTTTACAGTTCTACTACCATCATTAAAAACATTTAATTTGCAGCTTGTGACAAGTTGTATATTATATTTATCTTTCGGCTAGTTTTATGTTAAAATTTTAAGTGCAGTTTTATAGAATGGAAAAAAATTAACTTTGTTTAATCCAATTAGAGAGGCTAAGCTCTTTGAGCAACAACGTGACAATAGTACATAGATGAACCAGATTAGTCACACATGACGGAGAAATTATAAAAGAAAAATCTTCGTTTACCCGTACGCTGTTTTGTGTATGTAAAAGCCCGTTATCTTTGCGAGCCTTTAGCCTTTCTTTCCTTCCTTTTCACAACAGAAGCACTTTTCAGTTTCTTTTCTACTCTTAAATCATACACCGAAATTGTTCATTCCTTTTTTTCGATCAACCTATAAGCAAAGATTTGTTAAGAGCTTACCATGTATCAATAGTATTGCAATTTAACTTTGGCAGAATTTTCAATTAAAAGAATTTAAAAATAACTCTGCAATAAAATCAATAATTTCAAGATAATGCGATAAAAGCATTTCAAGTTAAGGCTATTTTCACAACTTGTGCTATGTATTTAGCGTAACCATATAGTTTTTTCAGTTACTTGGAGTTTACTTACATATTTACGGAGGATTTCCTTGCAATACCGAATTATTGCAAATATTAAATTTAAATTTAAATATAAAGGCCCGTTTCCATTACGAGCGTGGAAAAAAGCATTCTTTGTTTCTTTTATTGATCTTTCCGCGCTTAAAATTGAAGCGAGCGCTAAGCAAAGCAAAAAAAATCACTAAAACAAATAAAGAATAATCTTTTCCACGCTCGTAGTGGAAACAGGCCTTAAAACAGCAATCGAATACTCCGGTTTTAGGATTCCGAATGTAGAACTCTGCTGTCGACTTACCAGCTACTGTTGGCATTCTTAACTTTTCGATTGTTTCAAAAAAATTGCTGTTATAAGGAGGCAGCAAGAATAGTTTTGTACTACTTGCAAGTGTCTAACCTCGAAAAATGAAGAAAATTATCCCAAATTAGGAAATAAAGAAATTTATCCCTGAGTAAAACACGACACCCCCAACAACAGACAGCAGTTAATCGAAGAGTCGGTTCTGTGTGCCAACACTATGATTTGCAAGGAGAAAGAAGCGAGCTTGATGCTTAGTCCATCTGTGTAATTTCCGTTGTGTGATTGTTTGGAAAATTCTTGAGTAAAAGTTTCTTAAACGTTGACTACGCTTAAAACAAAAAAAAAAAAAAACGACAACAAAGTCAATATCAGATTGCACCTGGCCACTCGAAGAAAAACAAAATCAGCTAAAACTATGAAAACTTTTAAACAAATGCTAAAGGCAGCAATCAAACCAACCAAGGCACTATTTTAAATAATCACACGAAGTTTTTCGTCTTAATACCTTTTATTTGTTAAAGACATGAGAACACTACACAATATTAGTACCACACGATACAATTTTTCACGACTTTTCATTTCACTGGGACAAAAAATAAACATGATTTTTTTTCTGCAAACTATTCAGTTCTCGGTCTTTCTACAGGCCTCTTACAAATTCTTTTAGCAAATAAAACTTTTTTTCCTATTCCAATTGCAATTTCTTTGTTTTTAAAATTTTGGTTTTTCCCAACTGCTCTTTTCTCAAAACTGTATGGCAACGCTCAAACAAATTAAAAACACCCTGAGCAACAATCAGACAAGGTAAAATTAGGGTGCTGATTAAAAAATACCCGCAGAAACACTTCGAAGAGGCAGAATTAGGGCGATAATTAATAAATGCCTTCGGCACCACACTGAGAAAAGGCAAATTTAAGGCGCAGATTGTCTCAATTTTAAGCTGGTTTCCGAAAATGATCAAAGTCAAGAAAATTGTGACATAACATTCTGTTTTACGTTTACTTTAGATTTTGAATATTTTATATCTTAGTGAGTAACAAAGCTACTTTTTGCTCCGTATTAATCACCCTCAAAACAAGACACAAAAATGCTTATCTCTTTTGTGAAAATTACAGTATGTACCTCAAACGTTGCAATTATTGTTAAATTTATTCAAGAAATTGATCGGTGATTCCTCATTACATCTTTGCAAAGGTATCACGTGTTCGCATATATCTGATTAAACCAGGGATGTGCAAAGTTTTTTCATAATGGGCCAAATTATAAATTTAGTTATACTCGGCGGGCCGTTAAAAAGTCTTCACTTTGAATGTGACTTTATTTTCTCAATTTTCGTCTCAAAATTTGTGATCTCTAAAGAAAAGGTCTTCACCAGACATGCGGCTCGTCAAAGTTGAAGCAAATCCAAATTCCAAATCCCAGTTTGCATCCCTGCTTTTTACTTTAAATCTGACTCTGGTTTCTCAATTTTCGTCTTAAAAACGTAGTGATCTCTAGAAAAAGATCTTTACTTTAAATCTTACTCTGGTTTCTCGATTTTCGTCAAAAAAGTAAGTTCGCGGAAAACAGTTTTAAGAAACCAACGATACAGCTATTAAAATATAACAAAAAAGTTTGAGTAAGCTGGGCCGCAATCATTAAAATTCAAACATTAAGTGGGCCGAAATGCAGCCCGCGGGCCACAGGTTAGACATCCCTGGATTAAACATTAATGTGTTTTATCTTGTTTGTTTACCAAGTTAGCTTTATTAAACTTAATGCTTAGTCTTTCGTAACTAAAAAGACTAGTTGAGCTATTGTAAAATCTCTATACAAGAAAATGAGAATAGTTTGCAAAAATTTTCTTTGGTCTTCGCTAAGTTTTTTTGGTTTTCACCAATTTTCGAAAGAAAATTTGGGACTAGTAAAGATAAGTCCCCCTTTCATTTGTCTTTACTCGGAAATTTCGGAGACTTTTTATCTTTACCTGAACTTAACACGCTTGTCTAATTTACAGGTATCGTTGAATTAACAACCCTAATTCTAAATACTGGATATATTTTCAATTTGAACATTAAATAAAATTAATGTTATTGTATTTTGCACAACAAAACTAAAGTGCAACTTTTCCAGTCATTGAACTTCAACCAACAGAGTCGCTCACTTTCACCACGAAAAGGTATGAGTTGCTCATCTTTACATTGCTCTTTTAGGTTTGCTTATTCTTACTAGCTTCAAATTTTTTTTCCTATTGGCTAATTAAATTTGTTGAAAGTGCCTTTTTAACAAAAAAATATCTTTTTTCTAAATTTTGTCCTTTTCCCTAAATTACTGTTACATCAGGTGAGTCTTTTCGAAAGAAGGTAAGTGACCCGTTGTTAAAATCTAAATTTTCACACTTTGTTGGATTAGATTTTGGTCGCGATTACATAAATGTAGGATAAATTTAGCACAATTCTTTTATCATTTGAATTTTAAAAGCAATTGCCCCCTGGCCCGCAATTTTGCCGTCACTATACCTGCCGTCTGTAAAACACAAATTGTATTTATTTAAACGATTTTGAAGTTTCTTACTAACTAAACTTCTTGAATAAAAAATTTTATGCCTAAGAGAGCGAACCGTTGTGCTTGTTACGCTAATGATTAGATCGAAGGAGCTGCGTTTATTACAGCTCAAACTTACATCAAATGTATCATATAAAATGTAAATGGAATTCGTCATTTTGCGTCACTTTGGGTGAAACTTTTGAGCTGAATTTAAAACAGCTCAATAAGTT
The DNA here is from genome assembly GCA_963680785.1 of Diplosoma virens. Taxonomy (NCBI): domain Eukaryota; kingdom Metazoa; phylum Chordata; class Ascidiacea; order Aplousobranchia; family Didemnidae; genus Diplosoma; species Diplosoma virens. The sequence continues at coordinate 27,308,333 of OY796889.1, forward strand.
GCTAATTCCGAAATTACAAAAGTTTTAAAAAAAAAACTAAACAAAATTTAAATTTAATGAAATAAAATTGAAAAAAATTAAAAATTATTAATTTTTTACGCGTTGCTGATAATATTTAAATCTAAACAAATATTTGGGGGGTGCTGCAGCTCTACAGTTTCTACGAGCGAGCCGCCATTACATTCGATGTGATTTTTTTTAATTTGAAGATATGACTTATGTAGTTCGATAAAATTATTAGTCACTGTTTATCACAGCGGTCCCCAAACTACGGCCCACTAAGACTTTTATATGGCCCGCAGAGCTTTTTTTAAAAAATATATACACTCACTTTGAGCCACAGTTGGATAGAATAATGTCGGGAACACCCCAGATTTAATATTTTTATCTTTTTATGTTTTTAGAGAACACACCAAGATTTGGGTGAAAAATAGTGAAATCAGCCATCGAATCAAAGTGAAGACCTTTTTTTTTAGAGATCGCTATGATTTTGAGAGAAAAATAGTGAAATCAGAGATCGAATCGAAGTGAAGACCTTTGTTTTTTTAGTCTCTCGCTTTGGCCCGGGGAGGTCCATAAAAATCCATACATGGCCCCCTGCTCGAAAAGTTTGGGGACCACGGTTTATCACAATCATTATTTTTATCTTATTTTTTTAATTAGCAAGATGACGTTGGAGCAACTAAACTTAGAACAACTAAAGCGATTACTTCGACCAGCTTTCAAAGATGTCAAAGTATTTTTGTTAGGTTTAAAGTTTTACTTGGTTTTATAGTTTTATAGACTGATGTAGCTAAATATTCAAGATGTTGGATAAGACCAAAAGTAAAAGTAAAATGCAGCTAAAAGTTTTTTGTAAAATTTATTTGAATGACGAGAGTAAGAGTAGAAGTCACACATACTCGATCGTATGCCTAACATCAATAGAACAATTCAACCACTCTGCTGAAAAGATATTGCGCTCTTAGCCTATATTGTTTGTTACCAAGTTGTTTTGTATTGGGCCACAGCGTGATTTCCAAACAAAGTTTTTCTTTTATTTGTTGTTGCAGACAATATTTGTTTTCCATATGCCGAATAACAATCATAGATAAACGTAGGAATTACCCATCTTTAAAGCAGTAAAATACAAGCAGTAGTTTTCAAGCTATATCAGATAGTGAATCTTTTATGCTCTTCTGAGCTTGAAATGATGGCAGGCTTTTATCAATATTCAAAAACAAAAACTTTTTCAAAATATTATAACAAATAACTTTAAAAAATTATACAATTTTCAACAATGAACTGTCATTAATATTTGTAGAAAAAATTGATTTGTTAAAATTGAAATTAGCGTGTATTTGAGGGTAATTTATTGGGTATTGGTGATTGTTTGGTTATCATTTGGGATCAGTGCGTGTATTGGTAATTATTTGGGTACTGGTGCGTGCATTGGTAACAAAAAATCCCAGCTAAATACCACCCAAAAGCTTATAAATTGAGTAGTATTTAGTTAAGATTTTTGTTAATTATTTTTTAATTAATTTCTCATCCATCATTATTTTTACTTTTGTCACAGCTCTTATAACAAAAAAAAATATTACAAAAAATTAGCAATTAAAAACGAAGGGGACAGAGAAGATGCGAATAGACTTTACAATCTTCAAGTTAAGCAACCATCCAATGTCAGACTTTTTTTAAATAAACATAATTATAAGCTTTAGCTTTCTGAATCATCATCGATGATTTTTGAATAATTGAAAACATTTTTACCGTTTTCATTTAGTGCAGTGAGATAAGATATTGCTTACAGATATCTTTGAATATATCGTAAAAAAGTTGTTTTATTTCTTTCTGCTTATTATAATGACAGAACATAATACTGTATATATTATAATGTACAATAACAAGAGCATATGACAAGATTACTATAATGATAAGAGCATAATACTGTATATATTATAGCGTATAGTTGTAATAAATTTTCTTCAGGAAAGATTGTTTTTAGTTTTTTCAATAAGCCAACAGTACGGAGAATTTTACATTTAAGTAGTTTAATGTTTTCATAAAAGCTGAGTTCATTGTCAATAACTACTTCCAAGTATGTAGCGGTTTTTACTGTGTGAATTTGGGAATTACCACAATTAATTGTGAGCCGCTCATTGATATCTTGAACCAATTTGAGAGAAATAACTACAAGATTAATTAGACGTATTAAAGGTTAATTATTTAAACACCACCATATGTTTAAATTTTTCAATCCTTTATTAATTCTACCATGAAGGATAATTGGATAATTGGATTACCTTGAAGGATAATTGGAAAAATGACTGGAGTATTAAATAGGTATCGTCCGCAATTAATCTAGGTGTGCAATCAACAGCATTTTGTAAGTCGTTTACATATATGAGAAATAGTAAGAGACCAAGGGAAGATTCTGGAGCCACAGCGTATTTTATTATACTTTTTTTTGAGATCAGATTAAATTTAGTTTAAGTTGACAAGTTGTTTCCCATAATTTAAGTATGAACTTGACAACTTAACTACCATTTCCCGAATGCAATAATGCGCCAACCTGTTTAGCAAAATTTTATGACCGAAAGTATCGAAAACTTTTAATTCTATAAGAACCAGACCCGTTTGCAGATTATGATCAATATTGTCAAAGACAACTTTGACAAAATCAAGCATGGCATGGGATGTGGAAACTTTACTTTGAAAAGCGAATTCATGAGGAATGATAATTTTATGTTTTAAGAATAAAGTCATTAGTCCAGTGGTTCTCAAACTTTTTCAGCTTACAGCACACTAACAATTTTGCGACACACTTAATAAAGGAAAAAGCTGTTTAAATAAATTAAGGATTGTTTTTTATAAGTTTTTGCTTTTGATTTTTGCCTAAGTTGAAAACCCATAAATTTTGCCGTTGTTGATACCAGGTGTATTATTAAAATCTTTGTTCATGATCTTCTGTTAAAATTAGAGTCTAAAACTGCTGTTAAATCTTTATTAAAAGATAGAAACAATGATAATAACTCGACGTTTCGGTATACTATAACTGAGTAAACCTTCTTCAGTAGATTGTGTTTGTGTTTCATTTAATCTTTACAAGAAAATTTATCAGAAGATCATAAACAAAGATTTTGAAAATCCATATTCGCCTAGCTATGAAGATGTGAACGAAAAGATTGCTTGAATAGCTTTTTGGTAATCAGCGATGAGATTTTTAGACCAAAAATTAATCAAGTTTTATTGAGAAAATGTTGATTCGAGAAAGGGGTCCTTTTGCAAATCACAAAGTTGCATTTATTTTTTGACCGATAAGTTGCTTTTTTGATTGCTTTCGTAATGATAATCACACATATTGTCGTTCAGAAGAAGTAATATTGAAGTGGCAGCTCCAGTCGGAAAAGATCATCAGCCAGTTTTTATTTTAGAAAGGTTCATTAAGAAATTTTTTTTTAATTCGTTTATTTATAAAATCAACTTTTTATCGATTGAATTTAATTTTTCTGTTATTGCAATGAATATATTTGCTGATGGTTTATAAGATGAAGAAGAAAGAAACATGGCTGCGGCGATGAGAAAATGAGAAACACGATTATGTCGGCAAAACAAAGCAATCGACAAAAACTTGAGAACCTTCAACTTTATGCAAAATAAGAAGAGATTAATAAAAAATATATTAAAAGTAAAGACATTTAACTAAACTAGAATAAATTTTCTCCAACATATCAAAAAATCAAATGCGCAGCTACTGTCTGTTTAGAGTATTGGAAATGTAAACTTACGCTCTTCCGAGGATTCCCCCTTAGGTAGTCAACAGAAAAAAACATCCTTGGTAGATAAGGGTTAAATTGAAGTTAGATTTTGGTAAAGGTTAAGTTATGTTATTTGGTAGATCAACAGGGAAGTAAGGAATGACTCCAAACATACAATTTTTAACTTTAAAATATGCCAGTCTACTTTTTAAGGAGAAATAATTATTCTTTAACATCTGGTGTGAAGCAAAATTGTGTAGTTACTTGCATTGCGTTCAAAAGTAAATCCTTACATCGAGATCTTCACGAAGAGAAATCAATTGCAAAAGTTAAATTAAACGGAACACTTAAATTAACCTTTTACTGTTGATGCGATAAGATGCAAAGGAATGAAGTTTTTTAAATTGTTGTGTATATTATGCAAAACCTATAAGCTACACCACAGAGTTAATAGTCATCATTGGCTAAATTGCGTCCCATAAAATATCGTCACTAAAAATATCAAGAGGTTAATTCGAACTTGATCATTGGACTTAGTCGAAAACTCAACCGAAATAGTCAAGAACCGCTTATCTTAAGACTCATGTTTTTGAAAAGTTTCGCGGCACACTCACGGCGCACTAGTGTGCCCGGGCACGCAGTTTGAGAATCACTCCATAAGTCTCTTACATATCATTTTTTCAATAATTTTAGAAAAGCTGGTTAATATCGAAATGGAACGATAGTTGTGTTGTCCCTTTTTATAACAATTTTTAAATATGAAAAAAACTTTTGCTATTTTACAATTGCTAGGGCACAATCCATTATTTAAAAAGAAAATCTGTAAACAATTTAAGATTTGGAGTGACTACATACTTTGAAACTTTAAGGAAGTGAACTGATATGTTCTCCTTGTGCCTTGTTATCATTTAAAAATAAAATCAAATTAAGTATTTGATTTAATATTAGTGGTTCAAGGTAAATTTAGCCGAAAAAATCTCATCTTCAAGAGATTTTTTCGGCTAAATTTTTGTGCGATGGTTTGTTTGTCTTTCCTTTTCTCGTATGTTGTTGTTTTTCGGCCAACTTTGAGCCAATTGTACAAAAGAATGGGCTTGCGATAATCTCGGGATCATCGATAATTTTATCATTTAGTCGAAGCGAGTTAGCTGCTCGGCAATTTGGAGTGTAAGGTAGAGTAAATTTAATAATAACTGAAGCTTTACGGGCACTTTTTTTTAAGTTCATTTTGAAAGTATAATTGTTTTAATACGGTTTTATTTTCGGTTAGTTTGTTGGAGTAATCCCCAAAGTAAGTTTTTCTGCATTACGGGTGGGCATTTATGAGCAGTGTCCAAAAGATGAAGTTTTTTTTAATAGATTTTAAAGTAGGCTACTTTCAGTATTCCGTGGTTTTTTGCGACTTTTTGTTGTTTAAAACTTAGTCGTTTCAACGGTGTGTGTTTGTAAAATTTGTGAAATGCGTAGGACAAAATGGTTAAATGCAGAATTTGCAAATTTTAAGATTGTAATGGGTCAGGAAGTTTTTCAACTGAGTACAGAAAGCATCTGGAAAAAATTTATTAATATTCCTATAGTATAATATGGTATTCATACAAGTGTTAGTGATTTTGAACTTTCTAATGTTACATAAAACAGGCCAATGATCAATCATGTCATTCAAAATTATTCATGGTGAAATAGTGTGGGCTACGTCGTTTGTAATCACGTGGTTGAGGAGGTCATTGAGTTTGCAGTAACTCTTGTATGTTTTGTAATAATTAAATAGGACCTATTATAAGCTATAGTTTTATACAGTTTTTCGCTTGAACAGATAGTTTACTTTGGTTGATGTTAACATTGATTTCATCTAAAAGATAGAATGTTTTTTCGCAAGTTGATTTTTCTTAACAGTTCAAAAAATCTTCTGCAAACATATCAACTGCTTGAATAGGGCGCTTATAAATAGTTGCAATTGTAGCCTAAGTCTTTTCTTTGTGTTTGTTGGTACACAGTTAACCACGATCATTTACATCCATATCGATGGGGGTGCACTTCTATAGCAACTTACATTTGCGTGACCCTTATTTTAGCGATTTCATTTTAGCGAAAATATTTTCAGCGATTTGTGTTTAGAACGATTATGATTTAATCAACTTTTGAAACAAGACAAGACAACAAACGAGCTTTTACTTAACAAACTAACAAACAAGGGTTAAAGTTAGAGTTATGATTAGATTAGAGTTAGCTCTCTAATTGCTTTGAAGAGCTTTGCGTTGTTGTTGAATCGCTAAAAAGATGTTGCGAATATGAATGTCGCAAAACGCATGACCGCCGTAGATAAAAATTACGTTCTTGTGTAAATTTAAAGTGTTTGTAATGTGCATTGCTACGTTCCCGGCAGAGCCGACTGGTACAACATTAAGAAAGCAATATCTTTATAGGTTCATGTTTATTTATTTATTTATTTCATATTTATCATCCTGACTCGCAGGAAGCGATGGAGGCGCTATACATAAGGCAAGCAATTACCCCGACCTGCTTCCGGAGATGCCATGTTACTGCTGTCCGCTTGAAATTGTTTATTCTGTTTTTTGTTTTGTAGATCGAGGGACGATTGAAATTTAGAACTACTTGCCAACACCGCCAAGCAGGAGAAAGTGCCGTTAAGTGTCTTTCCGAAGAACACAAGAGAATGGCGCAATAAGTGGGTTTTAAACCGTGGCATTGGTAATCACCAGCACGGCGCTTTAACCACTTGAGCACGCAGCCGACCATGCTGCCGAATTTACAAGCGCTTTTTTTTATACGTGATTCCAAAACCCACAAGACATCAGGAGTAAACGGTAAAAATAGTAAAAAACATACCATTCATCAAATTTTTTGTTTAATAATTTTATATTAAGGTGTATAATATTTAGAGAGTTGTTTTTCTTCATATTGGTTTGGTTGTTTTCGGAAATATTGAAATAATAGTATTTTAATATATAGGAAGAGAACGATTCATAGATTATATCATGCAAACCTTCAGGCTCACTAGCAGTTAAATGGCATTCGACTGCCGGGTTCTTACAATCGCTGTCGCGCAAAACATCCAGCGCCATAAGAACAAAACAAAAGCACATGAAAATTAGAGCAAATTGAGTTGAATTTTATGATTTATACAGTGTAAACAATTATTCTGGAAATCTAAAACAGTTGAAATAATAATCATTACGAAGGTGAAAGTAGGAAAAAAATTTATTTACGAAGAGGTCTGTTCAACAAAATTTAACCAATTAAAATTTATAAAAATTAAAAAGATTTTTATTCAAATAGGATAGAAGAAAAATTACAAATTAAAATTAAAACACCTTTCAAAAACACAATTTAAGAATTCGGCAGAAATTATTGTACGTCGGACTTGTACTTGCTCGGTTATTAACCTTCCTTTAAACTTCTACATCTGCATTAAAAGCATTAAAACATTTGTTTATAAGAAGCTTTTTCTGAAAGAACGAATCATTTATGAGGTAATTAACGTAATTTCATTAAATGTATAAAAGGCAGTGCAAAACTAGCTCAAACATTTCATGCTATCCTAAAAGATTAACAAATAGGTTACTGGTTTAAAAAAACATAAACCAAGGGTGTGAAAATGTTTTATTTTGAGGGTCGGATTTAGAAATTGATTTGGATCGCGAGCCGTACTAATTTTTACAACGTGAACCCTTGCCTCAAACTTACACAAAAAACAAAAAAGGATAGATTAAAAGTGAAGACCTTTTTTGTAAACCTCACCTTAAATTTGAGACAAAATTTCTTCTCATTTCTGTAAAGTATTAGAAAATCAGGTTCAAACCCTCGTCATAAATTTTGGGCAAAACTGGATTGCCCCCAAAATTTTTTTGGCTGATACGCTTATGATTTCACCATTCATGAGAGTGGAAACCAGAAAACATCTTTATTTTATCTTCTTACATTGTTCATATTGAATTTTTGGCCGACCCAATTTGCCCCGCGGCTGTGGTTTGCCCATGTCAGAGCTAAACCATAAAATAAAAACCCCTGGTTCGAAACGTGCTTTTGTCGCCATCTTTTTCTTCTTCCTTAGGAAAAACAACTTTTGAAAATATCTTGCTTGTTATAAATGAATAAGCAACAAAATTACTTTTATACCATGAAACTTTGAGCAAAAGAAAATAAGCTCATAGATTTTTTTAATTTATACTTTCCACAATATTTAACGCTTTTAATAAGCTTTTTTTAAACATATTTTCCAGAATAAACTGTATTTGTAATATCTAAAACAAGCAAAAGCAGTGAAATAGCTTTGAATAATTATTGTTTAGTCAATAATGTCAAAGCAAATTTTACTCCAAGGAAGAGTGTTTCGAATACTTTCAACTTGTCAACAACATTCACAAGCATCCCAAAATCTTTCTGTCAGTAAACCAAAGCCTTTCTCTGAAATTCCCCAGCCCAAAGGATTGCCCTTACTGGGAACAATTCTCGATTACACCAAATATCGAAACTTTGATCCTTCATTGGTGCACGAGTTTTTCCAGAAACGCCACAAAGATTTAGGATCCATTTACAAAGAAAATCCAACTCCAGGTTTAGCAAATACAATAGTTCACATTTCTGCGCCTGAAGATATCGAAGCTGTGTACCGCCATGAACAAAAGTGGCCTTATCGTCCTGTTCTTGATCCGATTGAGCGCGGTCGAAATCTAAATAACATGAATCCTGGCATAATCAACGCCCAAGGCCAAGAGTGGTATAACATTCGGAAGTTTTACAATGAGCACTTGCTCAAAAACAAGGTCGTTTTTGCTTACACAAAACAACATTTGGAAGTTGGTAATGAATTGGCAGATTTCATCGAACAAAACAAAGACATTAACAATGAAGTTCCTGACTTTGACAAGGTTTTGCAAAAATGGGCCTTAGAATGCACGACCATTTTTACAATGAACGCAAAAATTGGTGTATTTAAAGGACAAATCTCTGATGAAGGTAAAAATTTTATAGAAAGTGTAAAGGCTGTATTTACAATATGGTCAGAATTGATGACAAAACCTCCGACTTGGAAATATTTTAATACAAAAAAAGCCAAAGAACTGAAAAAAAAACAAAAGGAACAGTTTGAAGCACTCACTCGTTACATTGAATTGCAGAAGTCGAAAACCGGTCTCAGTCAATTTCAGAAAGTAATGGAAGAAAGTGATCTGTGCCAAAAAGATAAAGACACAATCTTAACAGACGTTCTTGGAGGAGGAATCGATACCACAACTAGCGCAGCATCTTTTGTTCTTTATTGCCTTGCAAGCAATCCTGACAAACAGGAAATTTTAAGAAATGAAATAAATGAAATTTTTTCATCTGGAGAAGAAATCTCAGGGAGAACTTTACAACTCATGAAGTACATGCATGCTGTTAACTTGGAGGCTCAACGTCTATTCCCATTGACTGTATTTTTTCAACGAAAGTTACCAGTTGATTTAGTCCTGTCTGGATACCAAGTACCAGCCGGAACAATTGTACAATCCAATGCCAATTTTACAAACGGCCGAAATCCAAAATACTTTGAGGATCCGAATAGTTTCATTCCTGAACGATGGTTGGACAAAAGTCTTCATAAAGACAACAGATTTGTCTTGTCGGGAAGCTTTGGAATGGGTTCAAGAATGTGCCCAGGACGACGATTTGCAATGCAAGAAGTTGAAACCCTTGTCATATCTCTTCTCAGAAGATTTAAACTTGAATATCACCATGCTCCATGGGATGTCAGGACAAATCTCATTGGTGTTCCTTCAGAAGTGCCAAAATTCGCATTTTTGCCGCTAAACAATAATTAAACCATAAAGTTTGTTGGTTTTTATTTTTAATTCCTTCGAAATATATAGTTTTTGAAAATAATTTTCTTTTTGATAAGGTTGTTGCAACAACATTTATATTGAACAATTTCGTAACTGAACTATTGCATTTACAAACTAAAAATTTCAGAATTTTAAGAAGAAAGTGGTTGATATATTAAACTGCGTGTAACCTCCCATTTAACTACTGTTCTATTTTTTGTAACTGATACAAACAGCTTTGGGTGCTCCAAAACTTTTTTTTAATTTTTAATATATCTATTTTTTGCAGTCAAACTTTAAATATATGTTTGAAAAGCCTAATTAGTTTGTTAAGTTTAAGAACATTGGATTCAGCATTTAGGCATGCTGTCGAATTTTCCAGAAAATGGTTCATCAAAATTGAACCTGTTTATAACTTTTGATTTTGGATTTTTCTGCGCAATTTTATTTGTTAGCTCAATGTAAGAAGAATTTTGAAAAACATCGCAATCATTTTTGTACATAGACGAATAGTAGGCTACTTATATTTATGTTACCGTTATATGTTTGCCATGCGTGTAAATATAGTAATACAGTGGTGTTGCTTAGTTTCAAACTGCGCAACGCAGGTGCAAAAAGTCTACATCTATGTCACTTGTACTTAGTCTTCTTGGTAACGCCGCTCATACTGCGAAGCGCAATTTTGTTCAATGTTATTTTATTTTTGTTTAGTTCCTCAATAAAAACAAAACTTTAAAATAAATTTTAAAATATTGTTATTTTTACAGTCTGGATCACAAAACCCAAAAGGTCAAGAAGTGGGAGAACGTTATGACTTGCTACATCAGCATTATTAAAACGCTGGTCAGTAAGCTTTATGCTGCTAGAAATTTGTTTTCTTTTCCGGCTTGGGAAAGATTATTTACCTTCACTTTTCACGTACTAAGTTACGCTATAACAGTAATAACATATGCTTTTGATGTACAGTGGAAGTCTAAAAGTTTTTGTCATTTTTATATTGTGTCCATTTAAATTTTTTCAGTTTTTTTTTTACTTTTTTGCCTTTTTTTGAAAATTCCCCAAAAATGTATAAATATGTAAAATTTCAATTTATAATAATTAATGGGATCAAAAACAGGACTAAAAAAGTTTTTAATTGTCAAAGGTTAAATAAAACAAACCGACAACAATACTTTTTAATTTTTTTGAGATCGGTTTGTCAGAACCAAGTGTACCATAACTGGTAAAACTGAGGTACGTGTACTATTCTAGGGGTTAAGTTCAAATTTATTCAGTCAAATAACTTTAACCATTTTACTACCATGTTGATATATTCAAAATAACATTTTGAGATTGATTGATATTGAAAAAAAGATGTGCAATAAATAATAAAAAATTAACTGAAATAGTAAATTTATTCCATTTAAAGGAGCTATAAAAGTGGGATACACATGTCTCATTGGTTGTAAAGCAGTGTTTTTCAAACTGTGTGGCGCGGCACACTATTGTACAGTGAGAAATTTTTAACTGTTTCGCAAAACCTTTTAAAAACATTTATTTATGCTCTGCAACGGCAACGAAACATACTTTATGACAGAGGAAAAGTATGTTTTTTATCAAAAAGCTCAAAAATTTCAAATTTATTTTCCATTACGTTAAGTTTTAATAATCAGTTGTCTTCCAGGCTCGTTTCGTACACCAAGCACGTCAAACTCGCGGCCCGCAAAAACTTTAGCAGAATTTTTTACTCAGATGCTCAATACGAAATCGAATTAATAAGAAATTCAGAACTAAATTTAAATAATTAAAATGACCAGGTTTATTAACTAGAGCTTGATTTTCTAGCCGAAACTAACCAACCAATTAAGTGAAGATCTTTTTATGGTCTTCACTTTGATTTCAACATAAAATTTAAAAGAATAACCAGGATCAGCTAAACAATTCAAATGAAGACTATGTTTTATTAACCTTTACTTTTTTTTGTAACCAGATTGCGGCCCGCGGCAAATTTTCAGGCTAAAATTTCACCGATGCGATCTACATATGCGCGCGAGTTTGACAAGCCTATGTACACAATATGAGGAACTTAAATATTTCGTATGAAAACAAACCGTTCAAAATCCAGTGAAGAATAATAAATGAAAGTCTTTATTTCATTGATAGAATGTTAGATAAAAATTGGAGGCCTTTTTGTAATACGTTATAATGCTTCAGATGAAGGAAAATGTTGAAAACTTAGTAAAGACCAAAAAAAGATCTGCACTCTGGTCCAAGTGTGCCGTGGGCAAAATTTGGTGAAATTTGTGATTTGGGGAATTTAAAATTTGTGAATAAGTATACAAAATTTGTGCAAAAGTGTGCAAAATTTGCAAGGTAGCAAAGTGTGCCATGGGCGCAAAAAGCTTGAGATCCACTGTTGTAAAGTATCAACTTTAAAATAGCGGTGGACAAACTTATCTAATTGTTATACTGTAAAATTAAAAGACAATTGTTTTAATTTGAAAATAAGTAAAACGCTACAATCTCATTCATAACAACCTTTTCATTATTATCAGAGGAGTCTCGTAATATTGTTAATTCAGGAAGAACCTTTCTTAATCACAGTCATTTATAACAATCTTCCTTAATCTAAATTTTCAATTTTATCAGAAAAATTGCTGTCGAGAGTAAACACGAAAAACAGTTTTCTTAATCCATAAAACGACAAAATATAGCAGCATAAATGTATTCATCATAAATAAAAAATAAAAAAAAAATTTTAACAAAAATAAACAAAAGAAAAAACCATAAACGTTTTCGGCTTGCCTCAGCCCTCTTCAGATAAATAAATGATTTAAGAAAAAAAAACAAAAACTATGTACTGTAATTTAAAAAGAAGAAGTCAATCATTTGAGTGACGTAATTATTTGTCACATCTTTTTTACACGCGTTTTTTCAACATAAAGGAATTCATTTGAAATGCGACCGCCATAATGACAACAACAACAATACCGATACATCAAAACCAAATAACACAAAATACCAATCTAAAAAACAGTTTTGTAGTGCTTACAAGTGTCTAACCTCAAAATATGAAAAATTTAAGAAATGTTAGCCTGAGCAAAACGTGACACCCCGATCAATCAGACAGCAGTCAATCGACGAGTTAGTTCTGTGTGTCAACACTATGATTTGCTACCAGAAGGACGCGAGTTCGATGCTTGGTCCATCTGTGTAATTTCCGTTGTGCGTTTGTTGAGGAAATTACTGAGCAAAAGTTTTTTAAACGTGGACTACGCTTCTTAGCCCCGAAAGAATCCTCGATATTCTGTGTCGGTGGAACGACTTGATCCACGGTTGACTTTTCTGTCGAAACTCAGCCTGCTCCTTAGTGACCAGTAAATCAATAATTGGTTTAATGCGGACATAAATAAGTCTCTCGAGGATCTTGTAGGGGACACAGAACAGAAGTATCGGTCGATAACTCTTTGGCTACCCCACAGGCTTCATTGGCTTTTACCTTTCTTTCCTTCTTTTTCGCAAGAAAAGCATTTTTTAGTTTCTTTTCTACTTTTAAATCATTCACCGAAATCGCTCACCCTTTTTTTAATCAACATATAAATAAAAATTTGTTAACAGCTTCCCATGAACCAGTAGTATTTCAATTTAACTTTGGCAGAATTTCCAATCAAAAAGATTAAATGAAACAGATTTGCATTAAAATCAATAATTTTAAATTAATATGGTAAGAACATTTAAAATTAAGGCTCTTTCTACAATTTATATACTTGGCATGACCATATAGTTTTTTGGTTACTTGCAATTTACTTATATACTGTTGGGACTCTTCCAACGTTCCGTTGAAGAGTCGTGGCTTTGCCGTAGAATTCAAAAATACGTCGCTGCTTCAGTTCTTCGGTTGAACAACATGCACGTGTACAATGCCTTGTAACGGTTTGCAATGGTTTTCTATTTTAAATTAAAGACACGGCATAAATTAAACGAAAAAACACAACATACACAACATTTATAAGGCAGACACAATTAAATCTAAAGTTATCCAAATCGAAACAAATAAAACATTAACTCACCAATAAATTTTCGAACCGGCAAATAACGACTGTAATTTCAGGTATTCTAAACGGTGAAAAAGAACCAAAACAAAGAGCGCTATTGAATTTATAATAATCTTTTAGTGTTGCCAAATAAATTTAAATAAATAAACAAACGAAAAGGAACAAACAAATACGAACGACGTACACAACAAAAACAAAATACAAGAAAATTCTAACATATACTGATTATTTACATATTGTTCCGCTCCTAAAAATTGCCCACACTATGTATATTCACAATCTCATAAAAAATCTCTTTCATTTCGCTTTGGTCCGGCTCAAATAGCCTAAGAAATAACGGTTTTATAAACAATTTAAATATTTTATATTTAGTTATAAAAAAATGGCAACACTGCTTAGTTTCTTGAGTCATGGAGAACATTCGAGATTTCCGCTTGACCTGTTTTCGCATGTGACGCAATAATGCTTATTTGTGATGGTGATTGCCTTCATTGAGTAAATTTCAGAACGATCGAGAAACCTTACCGACTGGTATAAATAAGACTTGCTGGAAAGCAGTATTATGATTCGATGATTCGATGATTCGTTGTGGTAACTTAAAATTGGAAAATTGTTAGCAGTGTAAATTTATAGTTTTTTGTTGCAAGTCTTTGGTTGTCTACGTGATTGTGAAGAATTACGCAAGTTTTTGGTCGTCTACGTTGTTGTGAACAAGTAAACTGAAGAGTTAAGCTACTGAATCTGTATTTGCTGTTGAATTTATACTATTGTGGGCTCCTAAGTGAATTGGGGCATATTTTATTAATAAAGAAGATATTGTGGTAGTCTGAGCTGTGATTTAGCTAGACTATATTTTTGCTCTCGCTGGTTCGAAGGTCAGATCCAGCAAGAAGATTTAAGAATTTTATCTTTTAGTAGACACCGAGATTGCGTTATCGGCGAGGCCTTCCTTACAGGCGCCGAAAGGTTAGACGATTAAATAACGTACTAAGTTACCGAATTAATTTCTACAAAATTTAAAAAACTTTTTACCAGCGGAACATAAATTTTAAAAACTCTCCAAAATTTAAAAAACTAAAATTTGTGGAAGTAACACATATTTACATGCGGATTTACTTGCAATACCGATTTATTGCAAATATAAAATTTAAATTTGAACATAAAACAGTAACCAAATACCACGGTCTTAGGAATCCGAATGTAGAACTCTACTGTTGGCTGACCAGCTTGTGTTGCCATTTTTAAATTTTCAATTTTCTTAGAAAAATTGCTGTCGAGAATAGACACAAAGAATAGTTTTGTGGTGCTTGCAAGTGTCTAACCTCAAAAAATAAAAAATTTAAGAAATTTTAGCCTGAGTAAAACATAACACCTCTATCCATCAGACAGCAGTCAATCAACGAGTTGGTTCTGTGTGTAAGCACTATGATTTGCGAGCAGAAGGATGCGAGTTCGATGCTTGGTCCATCTGTGTAATTTCCGTTGTGCGTTTGTTTGAAAAGTACTGAGCAAAAGTTTTTTAAACGTTGACTACGCTTAAAACAAAAAATAACAATAAGGTCAATGTCCGATTGCACCAGGCTATACGAAAAAGAAAAAAACAAGCTAAAACTATAAACCTAAAGGAACGCTGCAAAGAAAAAATGCAAGAGGCAGCAATCAGATTTTTAGGTCTTTTGGTGGAATTCTAAGAAAGGTTTAAAGTAAGTTTCTGAAAAATTCCGAGACAAAATTTTTTACCACTTGCAAAAGCATCCATTAGTTGCTTTGCCGTTCGTTCGTAGGACATTCGTATCACAGGACATCGTATTCATACCGGCGCAGTTGCGATCGTTCTATACGGAGTAGCAGCGGTTCGATGTTGAGAGTCTGACAAATGTTAGTGCTTTGTACTTTGTCAAGTAGGGATAAACTCCTGACTTTTTGCTAGAGTTTCATTTTGGCCGCCTGTACCGAATCTCACTCTTTCGGTCATTAACCAATACTCATGACCATAGATTAGAATAGGAACAAAAGTTGATCTAAAAAGAGCGAGGGCAAAATAGAAAAAAAGATCGGAAGGGAATTCCCTTTTGGTTAAAATAT
Organism: Diplosoma virens; assembly: GCA_963680785.1. Taxonomy (NCBI): domain Eukaryota; kingdom Metazoa; phylum Chordata; class Ascidiacea; order Aplousobranchia; family Didemnidae; genus Diplosoma; species Diplosoma virens. The sequence continues at coordinate 27,324,011 of OY796889.1, forward strand.
CAATTGTTCTAAGACAGTTAATATAGACTTTAAAAATTTTTAAATGTAGCATACTTAAAAATGAATTGAAAAGGAACGTGAGAAAAACTTTAAAAATATAAAAATATGGACTTGACAACGAATTAGAACAAGAGTTTTACATTCAGCTTTTGCATTTGAGCCAAGATGTTTTACAGATGCAAAAAAACAAAAGTTATGCTTGCATTAAATTTTATCTTCAGTCTTTCAAATCAATTTAAGTTAAAATCATTTGTTATCTAGAATTAATTCTTATTCTTGTTCTTATGTGTTGGAATCTTTTAAGTAGGCCAACGTTTTTGTATGACGTTTTTTCTTCAGCTATTAAAACTAAAATGTAAACTAATATTTATTAATATTTAAAGCTTACAGTAGACTGCACAGCAAATCCCTCGCTTCTTGGCTTTAAATTCTTCAACTATAGGGCAGCTATCCAAGCTTTCCCCAATCACACTGCTGGCTTTACACACGTCTTATAGTTTTTATACTATATATATATTAAAGTCAAAATTTCGATATATTAATTATCACAGGCTTCCACAAGCCAACGACCACAATTATTTACTTGACAATACAGCCCAAACGGTGCAGCCAAACCGATGCAATCGCAAAACAAAATTTTGTCAAGTTTTACTTGCGATCTACTAATTCACTTTTCAAACTACAACACTGAACCAAATCACTGAACTATTGGATCACTAAACGACTGAAAGAAAACAAATTTACCAAGATCTCAATTTATAGTGTGCTTCCCATGTGCAAATGAACCAATCAAATTTCATTAGAATTACAGCACGAGGTATGCTGCAAACGCAAATTATTTTTACAGGGAACACCGCCATAAAACAGAGACCGTAAACAATACAATTAATTAAGAGATTTCCAAAAAGACTTCTATACAGTTACTTAACTTTTCGAATTAAATTGGGCGTTCTATTTCTTTTTTTTTTATGATTTTAACAATACTATCTAGTTAGTTGTGTAACGAACTGAATAGAAAAACAAAACTTAAGATCACAATTTAACTGAAAAAAAATTAAAAGCTCGTCAAATTCACATTTTGTAATGGCAACTTTTAATTTTTGAGTCAAGTTGTTTATACGTGTTAGTTTGATTGTTCATTCAATTTATATTACAATTAATTTAATTGCTGTTCAATGTTTATTGATTAAGGTGTTAGTAGACTTGAAGACCTCTTTTGGTCAGTTCACTACCTCCTTTTTCCATATCAGTTGCTGTTTAGAAAATTGTAATTTCTAATCATTTATTGTGTTGTGTGGTTATTTGCACGCTGATTGGGAAATAAATAATTAACTTTGAAATACAAAATATACTGTGTATCTTGTTTTTAGACACTGATAACTTTAAAATTTCAGGAAATTAAATATTTTTTGGAAAGGTAGCAAAGTGTGCAAAATTTGGAATGGTAGCAAAGTGTGCCGTGGGCGCTAAAAGTTTGAGATCCACTGTTGTAAAGTATCAACTTTAAAATAGCGGTAGAGAAACTTATCTAATTGTTATACTGTAAAATTAAAAGTCAATTGTTTTAATTTGAAAAATAAGTAAAATGCTACAATCTCATTCATACCAACCTTTTCATTATTATCAGAGGAGTCTCGTAAAATTATTAATTCAACCTAAAAAATATATAAATCAAATCGAGGCGAGAATTGCCTGGTAAATTTTGTCTTTTTAATTTAGTTCAAAAAACTATAAATTTTTCTTTTTAAATTTACCAGGCCATTCCCAACCCGTATTCCAACTATTTATTTTTTGGCTTTGTAAATTTCTTTTTTATCGATGTAAAAAATCTTAAAAGTTATTTTGTTTTCTTATCAAGAGAGAGATGATTTTGTTTTAAGCTCAAAAAGTTTGTTGTTTATTATTGAACAATAAAACATCTAAATGTTATACTGTTTCACTTTTAATTATTCTAAACAATCAATCAATGTATTTCTATATCAGTTTACCCAATATGCTAGTCTATCGTTCAGCTAGAAACAAACTACTTTGTTCTCAACTGCTGATTATTTTTCTTTGCTCTGTGAATATTTTTTCCTACTATTTACTTCTTGGTCTTTGATTTATGGTTGAAAGGAGCTGGACCCGGCTCCAAGGCCAAAAATTTACACTCCAGAAGAAAAAACTCTCGGAGCCATAAGAAAAATTTTAGCTCCACATCCCTGGTTAAGAGCACTGTGATTGATGCGAACAAGATCGACACGGCATTGGTTCAAAACTTACTCACGCTCTTTTGTGACCTTGAGAAATACCAGTCTTGAGGTTTTGGCAAGCAGCTCTAAATTTCAGTCTTATCTCTAAAATAAAAAAATTCTAAAAAAATTCAACCGGACAGCAATAGCTAGCGCCTTCTACGCTTTTATTCGAGTCAGGAAAATAAATACAAAAATAAAATCAAAATTTTGTAATTTTTAAAACTTTTTCAAAGTTCTATATAGATCTTTAAGATTTAGTGGTAAAACGTTTTCAAAAACTGATCGCATGGTGGCAGGAACAAACTGTTTAAGAATATTTGAAAGCTCATTAAATGTTAAAACAGAGCTTCGAACCGCACCCGAACCAAATCCGTAAACCAATATTAATCGTTATTCTTTTTTTAACCAAAACCGGAATTGAATCCGTAAAAACTAAATTTGCCGAACCTAAATCTGAAACGGAACTTTATTTTAAAGGGTTTCGATTCAGAAGCTCTGATTTTAATTTTTTATCTATTTACAATATTTAGGCTTAGATCACAGGTTCCCACCTTTTTTGCTGTCTGTACCTTCTTCTTAGCTTGAGTTTTTCCGTACCCCTTTAATATTTAAAATAAGCTTAGCCTATCCTGTTATTAAATTTACTACTTTGGGTCATGCCTAGACTTTATACTAAATGCGTGTTATAGTAGTAACACAGTTTAGATCTTATTTTTCAACCCTAAGCTAAAGTCAAGTCTAATTGGAGTCAGAAATAGTTTTAAACGAAAACTAGTTGGTTGAAAAGAAACTGAGTTTTTCTCAAGCATTTAACAAATTTTTAAAAATTTAAAAAATTTTGCGCCCGGTTTGGGCCCACGAGTTGAATTTGCGCGGTGTTTTTTCTCTTTTTATTTTCTAGAGCAACTAATTTTGTTTCTTTTTTATTCTCTCTCCAATCGATTTTTCTTCGAATTATACTCAACCCTAATTTAATAGTAAACTTTGATTTTTCAAAGGGCATTTGTAATCTTTTGCAACTTTTCATTTCATTGAGGTTGTCACACTTCATTCATAATTTTAATCATAACGATGCAGTGTATCCCCGTTAAAAGCAATTCGTAGTTTTATTATAAGAGAATAAATGCGGTTCTTTGAGCGCTGTTTGCGATATACGTCCAATTTGTTCTATGGCTCGATACATGTATCTTTTTCTCTTTTTTCTCTTTGTATTGACGTAATGTGTTTTTGACTAACGTCATTGTACTGGAAGGTTCGCGTATATGCCACTTGATTCGCGTAACGATCTCTCCAGGGGTTTCTGGCTGAATCTCGAATTTACGAGAAAGTTTACGTCACGTGATTTTGTTTTCTATATAAAGCCGCTGCGTAGCGAGAAATGATTATTATCGTTGTGAGGTAATTTGAAGCGACTCGAGTGGCGGCTCGAGCGAAGGTAATTTTGTTTGGCCACAGGAGGTGGACCGTTAGATTTTGTGTCGGTGGACAATTGTTGAATTTATTGTGTGCCAGTGGTTGGCAGTTTTTTTCTACAGAGGTAGAATTATTTGTGCTGATTGAGTCGAGTTATAGTGTTGATTTCACTTTGCAGTTTGGCAAAGCGTGGAATAGAAGTTTCGTCGGACGTGATATTTTTGTAATACATCTGTTTTTATTAGAGACAAGGGTCTCTGTTTGTTGTGAAAAGAATCTTCAACGAAATCAATCCGAGCTTTCGTTAACCAACTGTATAAACCGTCAGGCTCATAGCAAAACTACTTCTTGAGCCGGAATAAAATAAAATTTAGACACAGCTTTGTTTCAGCGCAGGTATTCGGGTTACCTAGCTCAACTGGTCCTTTTGGATTCCCGAACAAAGTTTGTGACAGAGGTCTTGCTTAAAATTATTACTATCAGACATCGCTGTTAGATCAAAATGAAATGGATTTATGATTAATTGCTGAGCTGCATTTAATTTATTAGCTTAAAAGTATCCATCAAAAGAGTAGTCAGCATCATCAAATGAGCAATAATGTCATGCTTGAGATTTTGCAGACGACAGTTATTTGCAATTTCGTCAAAAAAAGGCAAATTAGCAAGGTTGTCTCTGTTAGATCTCTGTTACAATTCTGCTAGACCACTGAGATAATTTTAGTTTGAAACCTTTACGTTTATCACAGGTTGAATCATAAGTTGTAATCACGTTAATTTATTGTCCTTGAAGTGCCAAGTTCAGCTCATTCAGATGATATATAATATCGACAATACAGGCCACTCGTTGATTCATTGCTTTCAAGTGAGACTACAAAATCAGAGTTAAATATTGAAAAAATAACTTGATTGTATTTCAAAGTTTGAAAGAGTATATCATTACTCGGTCTCGAGAAAGCCACCGTATATCAGTGTGGTACACCAAAATGTGGTGTTCATCACCGATTTTTTCACAAAATGATTGGAAAATTTTGTGATTTGTATCATGCTTTTTAATAAAATTAATCATTCAAATGCATGTATCAAAAACATTTTGTATATTTGTCGGCATACTTTTTGAAACGAGAACATGTCTGTGAGTCATGCACAGTGATGGCTTTAGTACGGAGCAAACGGAGCGGCAATGCCGGATTAAGCATCCTGGAGGGCCATAGGCAGTAAAACGTTTGGGATCCCGGGCCCGGTGCCTACTAGAACGCCAGTTGTTTTCAATCATTTAAATCAGTAGTCACCAAACTACGGTGAGGTGATTTTATCTGGCCCGCTGCATGTTGCCTAAAACACTAAATTTTAATGTATTAGACTCCAAACTATGGCCGCGGGCCAAATTTGACCCGCTAAGATTTTTTATCCGGCCCGCGGAGCTCTTTTTAAAAAACATATACACTCACTTTGTGGCACAATTGGATAGAATTACGTCGGGAATACCCCAGTTTCAGTTTTTTTACCTTTTTATTTTTTTTAAAGAACACAACAAGATTTTGGAAGAAAAATAGCGAAATTAAAGATGGAATGGAAGTGAAGACCTTGTTTTTTTTTAGAGATCCCTACAATTTTGGGAGAAAAATAGCGAAATTGGAGATCGAATCGAAGTGAAGACCTTTATTTGGTTTAGTCTCTCGCTTTGGCCCGAGGAGTTCCAAAAAAATCTCTACATGGCCCCCTGCTCAAAAAGTTTGGAGAGCACTGATTTAAATTATCCTACCAGTCCCAGGACATAAAATGTAATTGTAACAATATGGCAACCAGCGGCTCCAAAGCTGCATATTGCTCTTTAATCTCTTTGCTAGTGCTCTCTGAGAATTTGGAAAATAGATAGTAACCCTTTAACGCCAAAAGTCATCGAATTGTTTACATTTCAAGCAGAGGTTAGGGTTGCGGCACAAGTCTTCTGACAAAGTTGCAGAAACGCCAATTTAATCTGGCATATAAAAGTAACGACATTTCAATTTTTATCTTAATAATGATTGCAATAATTTTGGCGTTTGGAGGATTTACCCACACTGATTAAATGTCTCGACCTGGATTCGAGACGCAGAGGTCCGAGACCGAGACCGAGACTAGACTTCGGGGTCACAAGACCGTCACGAGACTTTTGAAAAACGTGTCTCGAGACATGTCTCGAGGTATCCACCTCTGTTTCCTTATTCCACGATTTCCTTTGTTCCACTGTGTACACTGTTCCACTGTTAACCACTCTCCCCTATATTTCTTAGTACTCATTAATTCAGGAATTTTGGAATAAAATGTGCGAGTGTATTTGCGAGTTTACGGGCCGGCCGGTTCATGCATCAAAAGATGAATAAAAAATTAAAACAAATATATTTAATTATATTCGTTTAACAAGATTGGCAATAACCTCAACAGCTGCGGCACAAGTTTCGGTTTTACCAGTTCCAAGCAAAAAGAGCGAAAAGTGTGCTAAAAGAAAAAATGCCGAAAAATTGTTTTCGTGGTTTGCACCGCATTTTCCACAAGGTCCTGCTTCGTTAAAGTAACAGTTACAAAAATTTCTTTGGTCACGGTCTCATGGGGCCCCTAAAAGTTGCAGGGCCCATAGGTAGCTGCCTACTCTGCCTAATGGGTAATCCGGCATTGCGGAGCGGCCGCATCTGGATAACACAAAATTATCGAAAAGTGGCTCCCATAAGCTAATTATAGCTTTACTTCTTCATAGTAGCACCAATATGGTGGCCCCTTTTTTGCAGCTTAACATTAAGACAAAAGTAGGAATCACGAGGAATCATGTATTCGATAAAAAGTGTTGATTTTTTTTAGAGATCACTCTGCTCATGAGACGAAAATAGAGATCGCAGCTACTGCTTGAAAAGAATCATCTTTATTTCAGAGACCACTACTTTTTTAGGACGAAAAAAATTGTTTTACTTTGTTTTAAACTAGACTACCTTTTAGTAACATCTTTGAAAAATAATTTTTAAAAGTGACTCCTTTTTTTTCTTGTACCCTCTCCCTTTGTAAGGCCATCGCTGATCATGCAGTATTGGTACTTTTTTTCAAAAAACCAGCAAAGTTTGAAAAATTTCTAAACATAGCAGAAGCGCCATACTAGATTCTTGGCAATAAATTAAAGCAAAAAGTTGATCATGTGAGCTGAATAAAAAAAAGCGCAGTTTCAAATAGATAGTAGGCTGAGGCAGCGAAGTGAAAGTTTCATTGAACAAAGACGCACTAAAGATAACGAAACAAGCTCGTAAATAAATATTAGATCTTAATCATGATGTTTATTTTTAACTTTATTAAATAACTTAGTAATCCCACAGGGATGCACAACTTTTTCGCTGTTGGGCCCCGCATTACAGAGGTAGTTGTAACAAATGGCCGCTGGAAAATTATGATAAGTAGGTGAAACTATGCATTAGACATAAAAAATAATAAGTTTTATAGGTAATATACCGTTTACTCCTACCAATTGTAATGAAACAAAATATCACCATTTTTTAGCGATCGAATTTATTTCAAATACAATTCATAAAACATTTTCAGGCTTATTAATGATTTCCTTGATCTTACATTCTTGCAAATAAACTTACGTAATCAATCAACCTAAACTTCTATTGTCACACTAAAGCTGCCAACAAAACTCTAAAGTCAACAGTTTTTACTGAAGGTGAACCAAATAGCATGGATACAATTGCTTCGTGAAAGGAATAAATTTAAGTTTAGTTTGTAACGATATGACACAAGTAGATTTTGAACCACAACCATATCAATCACGTTCGTCATCAATACAGGGCTCTTGAACTGCTACAGTGCCGAGTTTTTATAAGAAACACTGATTTAATGAGGCATATTCTTCTCACTTACTTCAGAATAATAGAAATATGTTTTATTTTTACCAAAATTTAAATTGGTAAACATGTTTACCAGATAAATCAAAGATTTTTAAAATAAAAATTATGCATTACGAGGCGGAGGATGCTAAAAGTTTTTGAAAGAGGTTCGAAGTTGGTGGAATATTGTAAAATATGTAAAACTTATATTGTTGATTCGGCAATTACAGAATAAAGAAAAAAGAAAAAAAAAATCACGCTAATGGTTTGGCAGTTCCACAAGTCAATTGATCAATCAATCAAGGTTTTATTTTTTCGTCCGTTACTCAGCAGATAATCATATTAAAATGCACACATGTCGTCGAAAAAAAAGGAATCAGCGACAAAACGATATACGTTGAAACATGCGCCAATTAAAGGTTACAAGAGTAATTATTTAAAAATGCATGGTCGCTGACCCTGAACACCCACACACAGTCACACATTATGCACAAAACAAGTAGTAAGCAATCATAAACAGAACACCAAAGTAATGTTAATTGAGCATAAAAATAAAGCATCATGCCATCAACCTATAAGATAATTTCTAACAATTTCAACCAAATTTTATCAATCAATATAATATAAGAAAAATTAAATTGTTTTTTTCTATTATTATTATTTTTTTTTTTTTTGTAACCCATGTTTAGGGAGGCTCACAGGTGCTACACCTTGCCCAAGGGTGACCTGGAAGAAGTTGTGACAGGGTTCCTCATTCGTTCCAACTTATCAAAGATAAGCTCACAACCGGATGAAGTTTATTTTCATACCCAGGAGATATATGCCAGTCTTAGAATATATCCTATAAACTGTAAAAACAAAATATTAAAAACTCGTCATAGCTGCTGAAAAAGTTACAAAAATACGCAAAAAATAAGTTCTTGTCTTTAAAATTCGATCAGATAAAATTTGGACAAATTTTGATTTTATTTTGACCTATAAAACTCAGTAAAAAAACTTTTAAACTACCGAAACTAGTGCAAGTTTAATGATGTAATAAAGCCTTGAAAAGTTTTTGACTTTATTAATTTAAGCGAGCCAAAGTTGTAACATTATACTGTAGCATGCAGACAAATTAGGAAGAAAATATTTAATAAAAAATCTTGCAAGGTTGCTAATGTTACACTGTTAAAAAAACTGCTGCGCGTTCTTTGATCATTGCAGTCAGCGTTTTTGATGTTTGCAGAATTTTGCAACTTTTCTTTGATGTTTTTTTAACAATATACGCCTTTTTTGTCATGTATTTGCGTGTAATTGCCAGTCAAATAGGGATCTAATAAATACGTACATACACACCCAGTATAAAAAAGTTTTAAAACATTTATTGCAATTTGCTACCTACATGACCGAATTGAATCAGTTGCTTGGACCACATTTGTGGTGTTTTGCAGAAATTCAATTTAGGAAAAGAGTATATTTTTTTCTACCATATTACAATTATATTAAAAACTGTTTTAAACTGTTTTATACATACATACAAATTACATACATATTACAATTACATACAGAAATACACATACGAGTATATTCATGCTAAAATAAAACAAAAAGAAACCATAAACGTTTTCAGCTTACACTAGCCCTCTTCAGATGAATAAAAATAAAATGTTTAGAAGTTTTGTCATATAATTGAAAGATTGAGGTCAATGACCTGATTACGTAGTTGTTTACCTGATTACGTAGTTGTTTACCTGATTTCTCGCACGAGGTGTTCATAAAAAGAGAACCGGGGTTTTCCGCCCAGTCGTCAACTCGCCCATGGGTGCTTATTTTAGGTGGGCGGTTTTTGTGGTGCCAAAAGATATACCGGTACCGGTAGTCTTTTTAGTTTTTTTATCGATTAATGCAGTTTGTAAAATTAAAATAACCAAGCAAGTGAGAACACTAAATTTAAAAACATTATTTGAGTAAATGCTTTGATGCGGTATAACCTTGAGTTTAACTTGTAAATAAAAGTGATTATACTGTACATAAACCGTGTTGTGTATAAGTTTTGTGTGCATGTGTTGTTTTCAGACATAACAGCCCGGGTGGTTATTCAGTTCACATCTTATTTTTCTGATTTGTTTTTTTTTTTTTCAATTAACAGCCCAGGGCGGTTTTTTGAAAATTGATTTAAAAATCCAACGCATTTGTTTTGCGAAATTGGTTGAATATTGTATAGGCCAAAAGTGATTTTGGTCACATTCATTAGAGCATTTGCAGAGCTAGGAATGATTTGCTACTCATCTCTTTATAGTAATTTTTTCTTGCCATAAAACTAACAATCTTTTGTTTAGTTCCTGTTAAAAAAACGACAAAAAGTAATCTATAACAAAAAAGAAAGTTTAGTTTCGATGCAGAAGAAACGTCCGATAAGCAGATGGAAATAATGATTCATCTGGGTATAGTAAGTTTGGAAAAAATTAGCACTTAGGAAAAATTACTACAGTTTTGCCCCCAGTGCTGCAAACAAAACGTTGAGTCTATATAACCAGATTTTGGTAATTTTATTGTAAAGATTACTTTTATTTCAAAACACCTTTTTAATTACTTTTACTTTCATTTCCTAAAATTTTAACGGATTTAAAATTTAACAGATTTAACAGGCCTAAAATTTAACAATCATGTAAAACGTTTTCTCTGAAAAAAGAATAATTATTTTGATTTTAAATTAAAAGATGTGTGATAAACAAAAGGTGAGATTTATTGTGTTATCTTATTATTCAAGCAGGCGTAATTCCCAGATCAGATATTAAAAATGATAATACTGTTTTAGTGTCATTGTTGAGGTTTTCAGACTTCCAATCCTCTATGTCAGAGGGCTTCTCAAACTTTTATATTCACGGAACTCCTACTCAAATCTTTTTAGCTCACAAACACTTAGTCCAAAAATTCCTAACTACAAATTTGTCAAGAATATAAATGGACTTAAAAAACTAAAATTAATTAAGTTATTACCGAAACAGAACGTAATTATAAAAAAATCTGTAAAAATTCTTTCAAAATGTGTAATCCAGCTCATTATGACGTATTTAAAAAACGTCATGTTCATTGTTCAGCGAAGCACTTCAGGTAAGCTTGCGGAACACAGTTTGAAAAACGCTGCTCTATGATGTCTGAAGTGTTAGCTTAGTGCTCTTCAACCGGGTGTACGGTATATCCAAGTGTATACCAAGCAGTAACTTGGGTATACAATTAACAAAACGCATACAGAGGGTATACTGCCAAGATCAGACCTTACTGTTAACTTTCGGCTTAATCTAATCTTATGAAACCTATAGGGTGGAATTGTATGATTCTGTCCATTTCTCAGCATTATTTCGTTGTATACCAATTAGCTAACCCAGTTTTTGCAGCCACTTGCAAAATGGGCACAGGCGCATAATTACGTAAAGATTAGCCATCAGTCAGTCACATTAAAAGTTGTATTATTACGTAATAACCGTAATTACCGGCGGCTGTAATAACCCAACCGTTAAGGCCTAAGGCTAAATAGTATAAGTATTTTACTTTGGAATACTGGTACAATAAATATGGGATGAGAATAGCTTCAAGGAAGAAAAATAAAGCCTAAAAGTATTCCTTATAGTAGTAGCTGAGCTTGAAGCATGCTAAAGTATTACAGATACTACGATGCAGAGCTTACTTCGGTTTTATTTTTCCTAAAGCAATACTGTTTGGTTTTTTACAGGTTGCAATGTCTTTGCTAAAGTGCTTTCGCAATGAAAGCAATAAAGAATCTGATGAAGTCCCAATCTCAACTTCTACACATAAACCTTTTCCTACTAAATGCCAGAAAACAATACCGAAGAGAAATGGAAGAAAGATTACATAAATTATGAATTTTTTCGTCCAAAAGGTAAAGAGGAAAATAGTTATCCACCAGCCCAGTGTATGTTCTGCTTGACCAATTATCGCAATGCCAATGTCGCTCCATCAAAGCTTATAAGTCATTTTACAAAACAGCATTCAGAACATCAGAACAAATCTAAGGAGTTCCTCCAATCACACCTGACTGCTCAGAAAAACAGTGTAATTTGTTTGATAAGCAAATGGGACTCTAATCAACTTAAGACAAGAGGCTACTATTGGTATCATGGAAGATGTCATATCACATGATGAAAGCAAACGCCCATACACAGAATTTGAACGTGTGGTGTCACCATGTTTGGAAATTGCAGCTGATTTAATTCATGACGGTAAAAAGGAAGTAAATAAAATCAAGTAAATTTCGCTTTCTGACATTACTGTTCCACGACGATGTGCTGTTATTCCGCCAATGTAAAAAACAATTAATTCAGAAAATATTAAAAACCTCCTCTTTTGGCATACAACTGGACCAAAGCACGTATATAACCAGGGAAGCTCAGCTCATGACTTTCTGTAGATTTCCGGACATAGAAACCAACAGAATAGTTAAACATTATCTCTTCTGTCAACCAGTTGGAGTAAGAGCAACTGCTGAAATAATTTTCCAGAAATTGAACGAGTTCTTCGAAAAAAAAAGACTAGGTTGGTCAAAGCGTAAATCTGTCACAATAGATGGCGCCGCAGCTATGCAAGCTCACAGAAGAGTGTAGTTAAGAGAATGAAACAACTGTCTCCAGAATGTGTAGAAATTCATTGTATTCTCCACCGTGAGGCAACTGTTACGAAGAAACTTAAATTGAATGCAGTTGCGGTAGGTGGACAAGAAAATGAATGAAACAATGTTCTACGGGAAGTTCTTGATATTGTAAATTCAATTCGAAAAAGTGCAAAACAACAAAAATTGCTTTCGAAACTATGTAATGAAATGGGCTCAACATGCAAAAAACTTATTCTACATTCAGAGGTGCGGCGGCTATCCCGAGGGAAAGTGCTCTCTCGTGTGTTTGAACTTCGAGAACAATTAGAAGTCTATTGCACTGAACAGGGGAACCAAAAAGCTGCAAAATTTTGTGACATACTGTTGGTAGCAAAATTAGCCTACTTGGTGTCGATTTTTGATCGTTTAAATGAAGTGAACCTCAGTCTTCAAGAAAAAGGAGGCAACATATTTCGAGCAATAAGCAAAATCAATGCGCTGAAGCTAAAAATTTTACTTTGGTAAAACAATGTCTTATTAAACAAATTCAATGAGTTTCCCTTATTGAGCCAGTATTTGAGAGAATGTGAATGGGAGTTTAAAGACGTTTTTTTGAAAAATGACATATCCTTATTCATTGTTGCTCATTTGAACTTAGTTAGTAAAAATTTGGCTGCATACTTTTCTGAAGATGATGACAAACCTTTGGAAGAAAACTCGTGGATTATGCACTCATTTATTGAAGAACCAACAGAGGATGAGGAATTATTGGAACTCCGAGCAGATTTAAATTAAAAAGTTTCATTCTTTTTAAATTGAATAGATTTAAATTAAAAGTTTCACTCCATGTTTTGGATTTATTTTCTAAAATTCCCTGAATATGAAAAGCTAGCACAAAAGGCCATTGCAATCTTAACACAGATGCCTACAACCTACTTCTGTGAAGAAAGTTTTTCCAATCTCGTAAAAATCAAATCAAGACGAGAAACTCAATACGATATTGATTCTTTAATGATAGAGAAAGAGATAAAGCTACGTTATCTCCAAATCGCTGAAAAGATGCAGCAACAAAGTAGCCACTGATGACTAACTACAGTAAAACGAAAACAGCTTTAATTTTATTTTTTACACTTTAGCATAATTTTGTTTTGCCCTAAAAGATTGATTTATTTGTTATAACTCGACTAACGACCTAGTTTATAGTTTGTTTTTTTTAGTTTTTGTGCAGAATTATACATTGCTATCTGTGAGGTGTACAAAGTTTTTAAAAAATTGTGAAAGGTGTACCACAGAAAAAAAGGTTGAAGAGCACTGTATTAGCTTAGTGAAAAGAGTTCTTCTTAAATAAAAATGGACAAATTCTTTAAAATGCTGAAAATCAAATGTTCAAAAAATTTTTTTGAACTATCATATATTTTTGAACTGGATTAAGACTATAAACGATTAAAAGGATCCTTTTTTATTGGTATTTTTTGAAATATTATTTCCATCTGTCAAATACTAAATTCCTAAACATTAAAAAGATCAGAAAAGTTTGAAATTTTTTTTAAGCAAATTTCTTTTTATCCATCCACAAAGGTGCAGGGAAAACCAGTAACTAGTTAACTAGCACTAAACTAGTTAGGTCAAAGACGCTTTACAACAAGGAAAATTAAAAAATAAAATAAAATTAAGAGATATTACAACATTATCATAATATTAATTGGAAAAAGCAAGAGTGTAAAGGGTGGGTTTTTAATGACATTTTAAATATTGAAAGCGATTGCACCATTTTTAAGCGATTAGGCAAATTATTTCACGATAAAGGACCACAAACGCTTAAATCTACGATCATCAAATTTGGAAAAGATCCGAGGAATAAAAAAAAGGTTAGCATGAGAAGAACACAAAGAGTGAGAAGGTATATGCTTACAAATTTAATTGTCTAGGTACAGCAGTGAAACACCATTTGCTACCTGGAATATATGCAACAAAATTTTAAATATGGGACGGAAACGTACAGGTCACCAGTGTAACTTGATAAGAATGGGAGTTATGTGAGTGGATTCACGGGAGCAAGAAACAAGCCTGGATAAGTATGTTGCTGTCTTTGCAAGCATGATAATGGAGAGTAAGGCAGACCAAAATACAGAGCATTGCAAAAATTAATAAATGTTCATTAAATTTACCGAAATATTTTTGTTACTGGGTCCAGGGAACCACGCAAGAAAGAAATCAAGTAATTACGCGTGTTACAGCAAGTTTGAGCGCCTGTAAATGCGACGCTTCGTAAATACTCTTGGACCGCAACTGTAGAGAATGCGCGCAAGAGTTTGGTTATTTCAGCGCCTTTTGTAGCATTTTTAGTGATACTTCACAACGCGAGCCCAGCATGTGGCAATGAACAAAACGCCAGTTCAAAAAGGTTTGAAGTTAGAAAGGCTGACGATACTGTAAGCTACTGTAACTCAAAATTTTACTGTTTGGAAATAATATTTGTGTCGGCGTTTTTTTGGTGATTCGGAAAACTGTTGGTGAGTGTTTCTTTTGTTTTGTTTATTATTATTTGCTCGTACGTTCATTTTTGTAAATAATTTTCGTTGTTAATAGAAAACCACTAAAACTGTTCCGAAGTGTGTTTCAACTTGAGATTCTGACGCTGCACAAATATAGTTTTCAACAATTCCCTTTTGTTTCGACTCTGTTAGAATACAATTAAAGGTAATATCGTTTGTTTTGGATAAAACTGTTGAAGATGGAGAATGAAAAATTTAAAAGTGTTCTTTCGCGACTCGATTGTTATTACCGCGAAGCAGAAGCATTAATCGCAAGCGAATGTTCTCCTAATGCATTGTCACCAGCTTTAAAAAAGATAAGTTCTTATTTAAGTTATATGGAAAAATTAGTTATAAAACTGTCTTCGGCGGAACCTGATCATAAAGACGAATTAGAAAATGCATTAAAAGAACAACGTGTTAAAAATTCTGTCTTTAATTCTAAAGTAACTGATTTTCTCGAATGTAGTGACGTAACTTCTATGGAAATAAAGAGCTTGCTGTCAGCTCCTCACACGCTTAGGTCACAGGTTTCTATGTCTGTAACCACTACTTCGAGCTATAAAGTAGCTTTAGCTAAAGCTGACGAACAAGTAGCGCTGTTAAAAGTTACTCATCTTAAAAGACAACTCGATTTAGAGCGTGAAGAACATGAATTAAAGCGAAAACGAGAAATGCTTCTAGCTAATCAAAGAGCTGAAGAAGCCTCTTTAAAATGTCAAGTTTTAGATGAGGAAATTGATCGCGGCGGTTATATACCGTCGGAACCTTGTACTTCTGACGAAATTGCTTCGCGATTAGATGCTGATGCCGCGAAAATTTTGCCAACTAAGAAACTTTCGCCGCTTTCTCGACTAATTCAAAATTCGTTTGAAATCGACGCCGCGTCCGCATTTGACACGCGCAATACTGTTACGAGCACGTCTCGTTTGCCTGATAGCAGCGTAAGTGAAAATGAGTTCAACCCATCGCAACCGCGTGTGCAATTTAATGAAGCGAATTTGTCGCAAGCTCAAAATAACCTTGGTTCGGTTAATGAACAATTCGCTGATCAACTACTTCCCTTAGTTTCGGCGTTACAACTTCAAAGAGACTTTCCCCAATTAGAAGTTATGAAATTTGATGGTGAACCAAGCAAATACGCAAAGTTTGTAAGCACCTTTGAACAAACCGTGGGCGCTGCCAATTTAAGCGTGAATAAAAAACTTTTGTATTTACTCCAGCATTGTCAGGGCAAGGCTAAACAACTGATCGAACATTGCTGCCTTCTTAACCCGCAAGAAGGTTATGAGAAAGCATTACAACTGTTAAAGGAAAAATACGGCAGGCCTAATGTAATCGCGCGCTCATATTGCGAAAGGCTGACTCAAGGCCCACCTATAAAATCTGATAACTGCAAAGGATTAGACGATTTGGCGCAACTCTTAGAAGAAAGTAAAGTCACTTTGAATTGTTTAAATTACCAGGCAGATTTGGATAACTTTAATACAATGTCCGCTATCGTAAAAAGACTGCCATTTTCTTTGCAATTGCGTTGGCTAAGAACCGCCGCCGAATTCGAAAAAAGAGGCATTGACGCAAAGTTTAAAATTCTTGTAAAATTTGTTAAAGATGAAGCGGAAATTGCAAATTCTTCCTTTGCCTCGGTTGTAAACCAGCGAAATAAAAGAAAAGGTGGCGCTACATTCTTCGCTAATTCTGACAAACCCAAAGTGACACCTTTAAACCGAAATCATGCGGATCCAAAGAAATGCATTTACTGCAAAGACGATCATAAAGTTGAAGACTGTTTGAAATTCGCTAATTTATCGTTATCCGATCGAATATCATTCACTCGTCGAAATCGAATGTGTGATAACTGTTTTAAAGTAGGTCACATTTCAAGTTTTTGTCGATCGAAAGCCTCATGCACGATTAAAGACTGTACTCGTAAACATCACACGCTGCTTCATCAAGAATTTGCTGATCGCAGCATGAACCGACCGCCACAGTCTTCTTTGACTAACCATAACTCGTCAACCGATACGAGGCGTTCTGTGAATTTTGCTACTAGCGATAATAATCGTGTTTTTCTGAATGTTGTGCCAATAAAAGTGTTTCACGCCAATCGGGAAATCACCACCTATGCTTTCCTAGACCAAGGCTCGACTACCACACTCTGTGATCAAGCATTACTTGGCCAATTGGGTATTGAAGGAGAAGAAGTGCCCTTTGCCCTCACGACTGTTAACAGGAAAGACGGGCGCCACCAAGCAAAAAGAGTCAGTTTGACCATAGCCGGTTTAAATAACAACGATTTGGTAGACTTGCACGAAGTTTTCTCTGTCGAATCATTACCGATAAAGCCCAATAAAGCTCTGACCACCGATGAAGTGAACGCTTGGCCGCATCTGCAAGGGCTTTATTTGCCCAAATTTCCTACTCCCGTAGGACTTCTGATTGGAGTAGACAATCCAGAACTTTTCTGGACACTGGAAGAAAGAAGAGGCGAACCCGGACAACCGTTCGCAGTTCGAACACAACTCGGTTGGTCACTACTTGGCGCTACAGCAACATCTAAGAGAAGAAAATCAGCGCAAGTAAACTTTGTGTGCAGATCAGATCCTGTGTAGTTAAACCAGATTGAAAGACTATGGAAAATGGACTTGATTCCGGAAAAGCCAGGAATTGGGGTTAGCACTTCAAAGGAAGATCGTTTAGCCCTGATCGCAATGAACAAAAGCAAGTGCTTAGTTGGAGGCCATTATCAACTTGCCTTACCGTGGAAGCCGGGAGCTCCGAACTTTGATGACAATCGGACTGTAGCAGAGGCGAGACTCAACAGCCTGAAGAAACGATTGGATAAAAATCCGGAGCTGAGACAAAAGTACACGGCTGTCATTGAAGATTATTTGGCCAAAGGTTACGCAGGAAAGGTCAAAAGGGGAGAAACTAAAACAGAAGCGAATTGGTATCTCCCACACCATGCAGTTTCACATCCTCGAAAACCTGACAAAGTTCGAGTTGTTTTCGACTGCAGTGCAAGTTTCAAAGGAAAATCTTTAAACCAACAACTTCTCCAAGGCCCTGACCTTCTAAACAGCTTGGTGGGAGTTTTGGTTCGTTTCAGAAAAGAGAGAATCGCTATGGTGAGTGACATTGAATCCATGTTCCATCAGGTGAGAGTGGATCCAAAAGACTATTCCTATCTCAAATTTTTATGGTGGCCACAAGGAGATACTACACTTGAACCAGAAGCATTTTGCATGAAAGTGCACCTATTTGGTGCCACTTCGTCGCCAAGCTGCGCGAATTTTAGTTTGTTGCAAACTGCAGAAGATAATTCTGAATTTTATGACCAAAGCATTGTAGAAACTGTTCAAAGAAATTTCTACATGGATGACTGTTTGAAATCTGTTTCCAGCAAAAAAGAAGCTCTGCATTTGTATCACCAATTGACTGACTTACTGATGAAGGGAGGCTTTCGTTTAACGAAATGGATAAGTAACTCCAGCGAAGTTTTAAATGAAATTCCAGTTGAAGAAAGGTTTTCATCCGTGCTAAATTTAAATAAAGAAGTGAACTTGCGTGTGCTAGGTGTTAAATGGGATTTTATATCAGACAATTTTCAATTCGAAATTTGTATTAAACGAAAACCGTTAACCAGAAGGGGAATCTTGTCTATCGTTAGTTCACTGTTCGATCCCCTAGGATTTGTAGCCCCTGTCGTTTTGAGTGCTAAATTAATTCTGCAAAATCTTTGTCGACAACAGTTAGGCTGGGATGACGAAATACCCAATGAAGACTCTGTGAAATGGGAACACTGGGTTCAGAGTTTAAGTTGTCTGACTAAATTGAATATTCCACGTTTTTTATTGCAACAAGAATGTAGTTACGACTTTGTCAAATCGACACAAGTTCACCACTTTAGTGATGCATCACCTGGCGCTTATGGAGTTGTGACTTTTTTACGATTTGTGTGTGAAAATGACAATGTGATTTGCCGTTTTATATTTTCAAAGGCACGTTTAGCACCGCTTAAGACAATATCAATTCCGCGCTTAGAACTCACGGCCGCAGTGCTTGCTGTACAAATTGATCAAATGTTACAACGAGAATTATCTTTGCCAAATTGCCGCACCATCTTTTGGACTGATTCTACAGCGGTCTTGCAAATGATATCTAACACTAACAAACGTTTTCCTGTATTTGTAGCAAACAGGCTGACTAGAATTGAAGAACACACGAGCGCAGATCAATGGAGATACGTTCCCTCAAAGAAAAATCCTGCAGACATGGCTACTCGAGGAATCGACGCGGAATCGTTTGTATCTAATTCTAATGTTTGGTTACAGGGACCTGAATTTTTGTTAGATGTAGAGGATTTGTGGCCTCAACCGCCATATTTATTACCAAATTTACCTCCTGAATTTTTGACGCTGAAAAAATCATGTAATGCCCTGTTAAAAACGAAAACAGACCTTTTTATGGAAAGTAAATTTTCTCGTTTTTCGACCTGGTATAAACTTAGAAGAAGTGTTGCTTGGTTGTTACGTGTAAAAGATAAACTGTTACGTAGAAAAATAACATCTCAAGCTATTTCAGTGGACGAACTAGACCGTGCGGAAAACGAGATAATCAAGTGCGTGCAGAAAGAAGCCTTTTCGGAAGAAATAAGTCAACTCCGATCCGGAAAACAGCGTAAGCAAAATAACCTCTTATTGAAACTAAACCCACGTGTTTTTGAAGGTATCCTTCGAGTTGGAGGACGACTACAACAATCTAAACAACCGTTTAATGAACAACACCCAATAGTACTTCCTAGTTCCCACCACGTCACTAAATTAATCGTTGAAGATAGTCACAGAGCCGTTGGACACTCCGGTCCTAGTATAACATGGACATCTTTACGACAAAGGTTTTGGATTATTCGTGGAGCTTCCACCGTTCGCAAAATTTTAGGAAATTGCTTGTTGTGTAAAAAACGTAATGCTAAATCTATGGAGCAAATTATGGCTGATTTGCCTGGTGAACGTTTTGCTGTAAATAAACCGCCTTTTTATAATACCGGGACAGATTACCTTGGCCCCTTTTTGTTAAACAGGGACGAGCCTCAGTAAAGCGGTATGGCTGCATCTTCACTTGCCTGACAACCAGAGCCGTGCATTTGGAGGTCGCTCATTCTCTGACGGCTGACTCTTTCATCAACGCGTTCAGACGATTTATCTGTAGAAGAACAAAGCCACACACCGTATTCAGCGACAATGGCACTAACTTGGTTGGTGCAGAAAAGGAACTACGTCAAGCGTTAAAAGAGTTCAATCACAAACATGTTGAAGAAAAATTGCGTCAGAAAAACATTTGCTGGAAATTCAATCCTCCAACCGCCAGCCATTTTGGAGGTATCTGGGAACGTTTGATTTGCTCAACGCGAAAAATTTTGTGCATGTTGTTGCAGCAACAAACTGTTACTGACGAAACGCTGCTAACATTATTCGTGGAAGTCGAATGCATTTTAAATTCACGACCACTTACGCCAATCATCATCGATCCAGAGGATAACGCTCCTCTAACCCCAAACCACTTATTGCAAGTTGGAGCGTCACCTAACTTGTCACCAGGTGTATTTTCAAGTTCTGATGTATATTCAAGGCATCGCTGGAAGCAAGTGCAGTACTTGGCTGACCAGTTTTGGTCCAGATAGTCACGCGAGTACTTGCAAACTCTCCAGTCACGCCAAAAATGGACCACAAAACGCTCTAATTTAAGACTTGGCGATGTAGTGCTAGTATGCGACGAAACCAGGCCCCGAGGACAATGGAGTATGGGGCGTGTAATTGACACTTTTCCTGACAAGAACAATGTCGTAAGACAAGCTCTGATTAAAACTGCAACTTCTGAGTTTAGACGTCCTATATCAAAGCTGTGCCATATTATGACGCCACCTCATGACGATGATGCAAAAATCAATTAGGCTTGAGACTATGTAGTGAGTAGTGTGTAATATGTTGTGTTTTGTAATTGACGTATTACTTTGCTCACTTTTTTGCTTTGTTTTGGCCTTATGTACTGACCCAGGTTATAAGACCCTTTTTTACGTATTGTTTGGTAATGGAAAACTTGCTGTTTGATTTGTGAAGTAAATGTCCTGGGAAGTACATTTGGGTGGGACTATGTTACAGCAAGTTTGAGCGCCTGTAAATGCGACGCTTCGTAAATACTCTTGGACCGCAACTGTAGAGAATGCGCGCAAGAGTTTGGTTATTTCAGCGCCTTTTGTAGCATTTTTAGTGATACGTCACAACGCGAGCCCAGCATGTGGCAATGAACAAAACGCCAGTTCAAAAAGGTTTGAAGTTAGAAAGGCTGACGATACTGTAAGCTACTGTAACTCAAAATTTTACTGTTTGGAAATAATATTTGTGTCGGCGTTTTTTTTGGTGATTCGGAAAACTGTTGGTGAGTGTTTCTTTTGTTTTGTTTATTATTATTTGCTCGTACGTTCATTTTTGTAAATAATTTTCGTTGTTAATAGAAAACCACTAAAACTGTTCCGAAGTGTGTTTCAACTTGAGATTCTGACGCTGCACAAATAACGCGTAACGTAAGTTTCAACAACGAAAGAAGATTACATACAAAAATACTAACTCACAACAAGACTTATGCCGATAAATACTAAATAAGTGAAGTACAGAAATCTGCCGTGGTCAGTGGTTCTTACCTTTTTTACATATTTTACTCCTTATCACACAAGATCACCGGATTTATTTGCAATACCGATTTATTACAAATGTAAAATTCAAATTTAATCATAAAACAGTAATCCAATGCCTCGATTTTAGGATTCCGAATGTAGAACTATGTTGTTGACTAACCAGCTTGTGTTACTACTCTTAAATTTTCAATTTTTTCAGAAAAATTGCTGTCGGGAGTAGACGCGAAGAATAGTTTTGTAGTACTTGCAAGTGTCTAACCTCAAAAAATATAAAAATTAGGAAATGCTAACCTGAGTAAAACATGACACCTCCATTAATCAGACAGCAGTCAATCGACGAGTTGGTTCTGGGTGTCAATACTATGATTTGAAAGCAGAAGGACGCGAGTTCAATGCTTGGTCCATCTGTGTAATTTCCGTTGTGCGTTTATTAGGGAAATTACTGAGCAAAAGTTTTTTAAACGTTGACTACGCTTAAAACAAAAAACAACAATAAGATTAATATCCGATTGCACTTCGCTATACCAAAAAGAACAAAACAAGCTAAAACTATAAAGACTAAGAAACGCTGCTAAGAAAAAATGCAAGAGGTAGCAATCAGAGCTCTAGGCATTTGGTGGAATTTTAAGAGAGTTTCAAAGTAAGTTTCCAAGATATTCCAAGACTAGACCTTTTGCCACTTCCAATAGCACCCATTAGCTGCTTTGCTGTTCTTTCGTAGAACATTCATATCACAGGGCCATACCAACGCATTTACGATCGTTATATGCAAAGTAGCAGTGGTTTGATGTTGAGAGACTGACGAATGTTAGTATTTTGTACCTTGTCAAGTAGGGATAAACCCCTGACTTTTTGCTAGAGTTTTATTTTGGCCGCCAATACCCGGGATCACACTCTTTCGGTCATTAACCAATACTCATGACCATAGGTTATGATAGGAACAAAAATCGATCTAAAAGAAGCGAGGACAAAACAGAAAAAAAAGATCTATATTTGAAGAATTATGAGGGATTTGGAATTAATTTTTAAACAAGCTGCAAAAAGAAGAGGAACAACAGACTCGAGTTTCGCTCTTATTAGAGCTCGTCAGTGATGCTTATCTCACCGCGAATCGAACCTGGGACCTGTAGTCTTCCACGCAAATTACTATACCACTAGACTACAGATCCCGAATGACAGGTGGACTCAAACCAGCTGTTATAACTTATTCCCGGATTTACTGAACAAGGAATACATAGAATCCACTATGTTGTAATTCCAAGGCCGTACCTCATGACCGGGACTTACCCGACAAGCGTTAAGCATCGCGCTTACTCTCCTAGAGCTTGACGAGCGAAGAAGAAATTTCTATTTGAAGAATTATGAGGAATTTGGAATTAATTTTTAAACAAGCTGCATAAAAATGAGAAACACCAGACTCGAGTTTCGCTAACAGCTGCTTTTAGTCCATCTGTCATCCCGGATCTGTAGTCTAGTGGTATAGTAACCTGCGTGGAAGACTACAGGTCCTAGGTTCGATTCGCGGTGAGATAAGCATCACTGACGAGCTCTAATTAGAGTGAAACTCGAGTCTGGTGTTTTTAATCTTTATGCAGCTTGTTTAAAAAAAAAAAGATCGGAAGGGAATCACTTTTCGTTAGAATATCAATTGTTCTAAGACAGTTAATATAGACTTTAAAAATTTTTAAATGTAGCATACTTAAAACTAAATTGAAAAGAAACGTGAGAAAAACTTTAAAAATATAAAAATATCGATTTGACAACGAATTAGAACAAGATTTTTACATTGAGCTTTTACATTTGGGCCATGATGTTTTACAGATGCAAGAAAACAAAAGTTATGATTGCATTGAATTTAATGAATCTAAGTTTTTTTCAAATCAATCTAAGTTAAAATTGAACTGTAAAAAAAATTATATTTATATTCTTATTGATATAAAAACTGACGTCATATAAAGGCACAACACTGATTTGTATTTCAATCTTTTTGACGCTGATAACAAGCACGGAAAATACAGTTACAAAGGCAAGTTGAAATGTAAGCATATAGGCTCAGGAAGCAAAACCCAGTTTGCAATGTTGAATTCATTCAACGTTCTTTGATCTAAGTGAGTCCTTTATAGCCCGTATCCGTTGGTACGAAATGCTGCTTTGGGAAAACTGAGTTGACGTTTGTAACGTTTCTGAGCCGACATATCTACTGCAACATATTTTCTGGTAACTCTAATTTAGACCGAATATAAATTGCTAAAAAATTTACATTTAGTTTCAAGTTGAATCAAATCAAATTTTTGTAAAATTATCAAAGTTGATTATTCATACAGCATTATTAATTGAATCAGAGGGATTTTTTTGCAATTTTTGATATAAAACAAAAACGATTTTGGTCAAATTTGACCGTGTGTCTTTAACAGATTGCTGCAGCAATGTTTCCAACCAGTGATTGGGGTGTCTACATAAAAATAAGACGGAAACGGAAACCGCTAAATACTTAGTCATACAAAACGAGTGTTTAATGTAATATTTGATTATTATGTATATTTATTATCGACTAGCTCAAAATTGAGTGCATTGATCATTGCTGGTTAAATAAGTTGTTGGTACATTTAATTTGATTATGCTAAATAGGTATGAATGCAAACCTTGATTTTTGAGCAGGCTTTGATGCGAAATTATATATCAATTCAAACGGCTCATAATGATATTCAATTCTGTATTGGCTCAGCAACGTTATCACTAAGCAACTAATTTCTTGCAAAGCAAATCGACGACCGGGACACATCCGGGCTCCTATTCCAAATGATCCTGTCATGACGAATCTGTTTTCCTTACTCCTGTCCAACCATCGTTCAGGAATGAAACTGTCAGGATCGTCAAAATATTTAGGATCTCGGTTGTTTATGATATTTGCTGTAAAAATAACTAGAGTATCAGCTGGTACATGATAACCTGACAAAACCATATCAGATTTCAGTTTTCTGTGTATTCCTATGATTAGTGGAAACAAACGTTGAGCTTCCATGTTGACGGCAAACAAATATTTCATTTGTTGCAAAACTTTTCCAGTTATTTCTTCTTCAGATTTTGTAAAATGTCTGATTTCTTCTCTTAATTTTTCTTGTTTTTCAGGATTTGTAGCAAGACAATACAACAAAAACGAAGCAGCATTGGAGGTTGTGTCAACTGCAGCTCCTAATATATCAGCAAAAACTACCTCCTTTTCGCTTTGCTTTAAATCACTGTTGGCAACCAATGTATGAAGTCTGCTCGCACCATGGGTTGATGTACGTTTTAAGTATTGATTTAACGCAATGATTTGATCACTCTGGACTCGTTTCAATTGTTTCACTAATTTTGTATTAAAATATTTCCAGAGTGGAACACTAAACATCATTTTTCTCCAAATGCTAAACAAATCCAAAGTTGATTCAATAAAAAGTTTTCTGTCTGCAGGCAAATCTGTTTTGAACGCACCCAGTTTTGTGTCGGTGGCAAAAACTGTTGCACATTCTAGTGACCAACGATTCAAAGCGTATTCAAAATCAGGAATTTCATGCTTTTCATCAAAGTGTTGCTCCATGTAATTCACTAAATCGTGGCAAACTTCAAAATGTTGTTTTGTATACATCCAAATCGATTTGTTTGTAAGAAGATGGTCGTTGTAGAGTTTCCTTACACGAAACCAGTCTTCGCCTTGTGCATTAACGATTCCTTCATTTATATTTAATATTTGTCTTCCTTTAGCGAAAGGCTCCAGTTTCGGACGGTTTGGATATTTTTCATTGATACGAAAAATTGCTTTGACGTCTTCAGGTGCACATGTAAACACGTCCATGTCGCTAAGTAATTTTTCTTTGTAAATAGGACCGAGTGCTTTGTGACGTTTTTCGAAATAATGATGGATGTGAAGAACATCGAAATTCCGTATTGGGGTGCGATCTAGTAAAGTTCCTAATATGGGTAATCCTTTCGGTTCGGGAATGTCTGAGAAAGGCTTTGGTTGTTCCGGACATCTGAGTGCTTGTACGGTGTGGAGGGCTGTACATTGTTGAAAGCAAAACATGCTTTGAACACATTTTGATTTGAGAAAACGCCTGCTTGACATTTAATTGAACTGTTTTTGTATACGTATATTCTCTGGAAAGTTTTTATAAAACCAATAAAATAACAGTATTTTTTGATTTGGTATCGGTGTTTCGTAACATATTTCGAAAATGTTTTGTAAGCTTTAAAATTATTGTTTAAAAAGCCTATACATCAATAAATTCTAGAAAAATATCGTTAGACTTTTTTGTACATTTTGTTAACAAATAGCTGCACATTAAACGAAATTTAATAAAATCACTTAAGTAGGCCTACTGTTACTCTATGATGATACTCTACAGTAAGACAGAAGTCGGCAAATTTTTTTGCTCGATGGGCGCAATTGGAAGATAAATTTTGTTTGCGGTTGCAGTATAGTGATTTCTAGAAAAGAAAAAGGTCTTCATTTTAAATCTGTATCGGCTTTCTTAATTTTCAAGCCTAAAATGATGTAATCTAAATTTAAAAAAAAAGTCTTCACTTTAAATCTGCCTCGGATTTCTTGATTTTTGTACCTAAAAATCAGTGTTCACTTAAACCAATGACCAAGAATTCGGTTGAAGAAAAAAAATAAATTAATTATCTTTTTGATTATTTGTTTGAAACTTTCGTGGGCCGCCCAGAAGGTTGTTGCACGGTTTGCCCACCTTTGCTCTGAGATATCAAATTTTCGAACAAAAAGCAGACTTAATTTATTTTATTGATATACATGCTAAGTTTGTATTTTTGATACTTTAAAACTTAACTTTAATTTAGTTTATTGGAATTAAGTAAAACTCTACGAATCACAGTTTGATAATTATTGCACCTCACTGCACTGACGACTAGAATTTATTTTTGTTAAAACTAAACCGCAAAAACAGCAGATGCTAAATGTATAAAACATAAAACTAAAGTTTTGATGCATATAAATTTTTTGCAATATTCAACGATTTAAAATTGATTTGGACTTTTATACATCCTGTGCATATGTTATTTAGAAACCGTATAAACCCTCAGAACTTGTTGTCATTAAAATAAATTTGTTTCAAAAAAATTTTTTTAAATCTCTACCGACTATTTTAAACTTATTCTAGAAAAATTGGCAACTGAAGATTTTAGTTTTAAACTATTGTACAGTATTGTACAGGCTTCTTAAAAAAGATCACGTTTATTTAGCATGGCGATACAACACGACATACGGTTTAGTTGTTAACGTTTCAAAGCGATGCGTCAGAGTTACGTAATTTTCAAACTGCGCAATCGCACGTCCGAGAAAATGCACACACATGTCACTTGTACTAAGTTTTCTTGGTATCGCCGCTAATATTGCAAAGTTTAATTCTCTTTAATGTTATTTTATTTTTGCTTAGTTCCTCAACCCTTACGCGTCTGCAGTGCCTTTTTTTGCCAGTCCATATATTAATAGATACAAAAAACCGCTGCAAAATGGATTTTTTAACAATTAAGCAATATTTAATTAGTATTTCCCCCTTAACTGTAAAAGAAGCTGTTTAAATTTTATATCATTGAAAAGATAATTTTTTCGTGAGTAAAAATGATATAAATTTTTTCTTAATTTATTCAAAAGCAAGTTTACAATTTAAAAAATAAAAGAAACCACTTTTCCTTGCAAAAAATCTCTTTTTTTCCTATAATTACTACTAGCGGCAAGACAATTCAAATTCGACAAGTTGCTACGTGTAGAATCTGTAATTGTATCTGGTAAAATAAGTTTTTTTTGGATATCTTGAGAAACGCGCGCGCCCAGCGCAATTTTGTTCCAAAAGAAATATGGTGGACGGTTCATTAGTTATTACATCAACCACTTTCTGAACTTGATCCGAGTGTGTGTGTTGCGCGCCATTGTTTGAATCTTTGCGCGGTTGAATTGATCCAAAAAAAAGGTTTCTGCCTTTTTTCTGCCTTTTTTCTGCCTTTTTTTCGTAACAAATCAAAGAAAAAAATTGATCAGCAATGAAACTTGGTTTCTTGTCACTGCATAAATGTTTATGTAACACATTTCGATCGAGTATTTTTGCTAAAGCATAAAACTACACCGGTATTAGGTTTTAGCACAATATTTTCAATTAGCTGGTTTAACTTTAGCAAATAGAAATTTATAAATCAATTGTTTTATGCAATTATTGAATCGTTTTGTGTGATAAGCAATAAAGTATTTTTACTAGCATAAGGTCACGTTGCACATGGCATACTAATCCTTTATTATTTTTATTATTTATTTTCATATTATTATGCTGCTCATTCGGTAAAAAGCTTCGGAGACGTTATAAATAGAGCAACTGTCAAGTAATCATTGCGACCTGCTTCAGGAGATGCCAAGATATTGCTGTCGGGTTCAAATTTTATATTTTGCTTTCTTAGTCATTATATAAAGATATTAACGAAATCTAGAGCTGCTTGCTCAGACCGCCAAGCAAAGGAAAGTGCCGTAAAGTGTCTTTTTCAAGGACAAAATAATGTGAGTAGTTTTCAAACCGCTACTGTGTCGATCGCATTCGCCATCAATCAAACCGCTTTTACCCAATCGGTCATGCTGTTAACTTTTTATAACGAATACGAAATTACACCAGGGGTGGGCAAAATTTTTCAAACACGAGACGAATTCAATAAACTAATAAAGTTCGCGAGCCGCAAAAATTAATAAAAATGTAATTAGACAAAGATTAAAATAAATTAGCTTATTCAATTCAGAGGTTTACCTAAATTTTATGATTTTTGTCCAAATTTTGTCCCAAATACTGAATTATCTATAAAAAAGTCTTTACTTAAAATTTGTCTTCAGGCCGTTCGTTACTGGGCTTTTAAACGCTTTTTAGCTGACAATCGAAATTCTGGCTTCGCATCAAAGCGCAGCCATATATAAATAAACTTGCGCATATACTTGGGTATTGTGACGTCACAGAATTTTAATGAATAAAATCAAGCCGTGTACATAATTGGTTGGCATCTCAAAACGCCAGCTGACGTGCTACGTTAAGCAGCTATACATTTCAGAGGACGCGTAAAGGTTAATAAAATCAAAACTTTAGAATAGGTTTTAAAATATTGTCAATCTTAAAATCTGGATCAGAAAATCCTAGAGGCCAAGAAGTGGGAGAACGTTGTGACTTGTTACATCATTGTTATCAAAACGTTGGTGAATAAGCTTTATGCTGCCACAATTTTGTTTTCTTTTCTGCCCCAAAAAATATTGTTTACTTACGCGCAACGTAGACCAATAAAGATTTTATTTTACAGTCCAACAGTCATCATTCAAAAGACGTTAAATTTTCAGCCTGTGACACTTTGTATATTATATTTATCTGTCGGCTAGTTTATGTCTTCAAAATTTCAAGTACAGTATAATAGATTATAGAGCAGGGATTCTCAAACTGGGGTACGCGTACCCTTGAAAGTACGTGGGAAAAATTTGGGGGGTACGCGTTCACGCGAGTAAGTTTCGTACATTTGCACTTCAACGACTGCATTTAGACAACAATCTCATCATCATCATCATCATCACTTTTGAGATCTTCTTTCCGTTACAAATAAACATATCATCACGAGGTAACTCAGCTTTCATCATAGATTTTACAGATAAATTAAAAGAATTTCTAAAACTAATATTGTGAAAGAAAAAAATAATATGCGGTCGATAAGATATTTTCGAGAATATGAGCAAAACCTTTGTCTTATTGCTGAAAGACAAAGTTACTAATACTAGCAAGTTGGTCGAGCTCACTTGCGTCGTTACGTGATCTGCTGGGAAATTATTTCCCCGGTTGAAATGATTTTGATTATAAACTGATTTGCAATCTCTTTGGAATTAATCCCAGATTTATTTCCCACAGTTTGCAAAATCACTTTGTAATTCTTTTGATTGATTCAACAGCCAGAGATATCTTTAAATCCTCAAATCTGCTGAAATTTTGGTCGCAATGGTAAAATCATATCCATTGGTGTCAAAAAAATGAGGGGAAAAACTTTTATTTTTTCCATCAACTTATTGCTGTGAGCAAGATTTCTCAACTATGAAACATAACAAACTTTGTGCGAGGCTTTCAGTCGAACATGACTTACGCGTTTACCTTTCTAAAACGATTCCAAGAATTGATTTACTTGTAAAGCAAAGCCAAGTTCAATCCCCTCATTAAATTTATAAAAAGATGATTAAGCAGTTAAAAGATCATTTTTGCGTTTTGCATGTTTAATCGTATAAGTAGAAAAGAATCTCGGCAAACTAGGAATAAATCGAAATTGTTTCCCCTATTTTGTAGAATAGACTTAACAAAACAATCTTTAAGTTATAGAGGTCCATTAGTTTGGAATAAAATACCACCAACAATTAGAGAAAACAAGTCTTTAGATCTTTTAGAAAGCAATATTACCAGCAAGTTCTTATTTTAAAATAGATTTAATTATTCATACAGTAGCTTGCTATTTCAATCTAATACAGCTAACAGGGTTTCCCATGTTATCAAACCACAGATACTGCTGTTTTCTTTTTTGTTACAGGTTTAAGAAGCATCTCAACCCATGCTCCTCAGATGGATCAAATGCTCAGACTTTTAACAATACCTCATAGAAGATGATATTAAGAAAAACAGCTAAATACAATTTAACCAGCTTTTAAAAGAATTGTAACTTCATTAGTTTTTTTTTCACTAGTTGTAACCTGCAAGTACGAGCGTATTTAGTTTCTTTTAGTCACTGATCTCCTGAGTATGAAAATAAACTTCATCCGGTTGTGAGCTTATCTATGATAAGTTGAGACGAATGAGTAAACCCTGTCACAACTTCCTCCAGGTCATCCTTGGGCAAGGTGTAGCACCTGTGAGCCTCCCTAAACATGGGTTACAAAAAAATAGTAATAATAATAAAAAAATAATTTAATTTTTCTTATATTATACATTGATTGATAAAATTTGGTTGAAATTGTTAGAAATTAATTGACAGGTTGATAGTATGATGCTTTATTTTTATGCTTAATTAACATTACTTTGGTGTTCTGTTTATGATTGTTTACTACTTGCTTTGTGCATATTGTGAGGGTGTGTGTGAGTGTTCAGGGTCAGCGACCATGCATTTTTAAATAATCACTCTTGTAACCTTTAATTGGCGCATGTTTCAACGTATATCGTTTTGTCGCTGATTCCTTTTTTTTCGACCATATGTGCGTATTTTAATATGATTATCTGCTGGGTAACGGACGAAAAAATAAAACCTTGATTGATTGATTGCATTCATTTTTGTTAAATTCTTTTCAACGGCACGCCACACATTTAGCTTCAGCAAAGGGGTACGTAGCTAAAAACAGTTTGAGAATCCATGATATAAAGCAAAAGATAAAAAGATAGCTCTTTTCGCAACAACGTGATAATAGCACGTAGATTAACTAAATTAGTCACACATGACCGAGAAATAATAAAAGAAAACCTTTGTTTACGCCAACCCTTTTTCACTTAATTAAAGTGTGTGTGTAAAGGCCCGTTTCCATTAAGAAACTTTAATTTTTCTTTCCTTCTTTTTAGCAAGAAAAACATTTTTTAGTTTCTTTTCTACTTTTAGATCATTTACCGAAATCGCTCATTCCCTTTTTTGTAATCAACATATGAATAAAAATTTGTTAACAGCTTCCCATAAATCAGCACTATTTTAATTAAACTTTGGCAGAATTTCCAATTAAAAAAATAAAGTGAAACAATTTTACAACAAAATCAATAATTTTAAAATAATACGGTAAGAACATATGAAATTAAGGCTCTTTCTATAATCTATATCAGTGTTTCTCAAAGTGAGCCACTTGGCTCCCTAAGGAGGAATTTGAAATCTCCAAGGAGCAAAAATCACTAGGAGAGGAATCGAAGAGGAATTTGAAAATTTCAGTACAATGTAAGCCAGGCAAAATAATTGGTACTTCAAACTGAAAAATTTTTTTTTAATTACTACTTTTTAGGGACGAAAATATCGGCGGTGTGGTCGAGTGGTTAGAGCACTGTGATTGTGATCAACATGGTCTCGGTTTAAAACCTACTTGCGCCATTCTGTTGTGTTCTTGGGAAAGACACTTAGGATAAAGAAAGTTAGGATAAAGTTAGAATAAATAAAACTTATAACTTTTAGTTGTTTAGTTTGTTTACGATGCTTTACGCTTTGCTAGATTAAAAACTGGTAAAGTAAAAATAAACATGAAAATTGAGTTGCGATAACATAAAAAGAATAAGCTAATTTTGAACCAGCCCTCAAAAATAAAAGCAGTTGTTGCAAATTCGTTCCATGGATATAATTCGTATAATTCGTTCCATAAATGCAAAATGGCTTTTATGGTCAAAAAGAAAAAAAGCAGAGAGAAAGTAAAGCCAAAGATACGATGGTGGAAACTGAGGGAGGCAACCAAGAGGTGATCAGAATTCTGGGAGGCAAGGATGAGTTACCTGATGAGTGCGACAAAACAGCACAAATAGTAAGAAAAACAGCTGAAACTGTTCTGGGAGTGACATTTGGGAAATGAAAAGGAGACAGGGAGACATGGTGGTGGAATGAGGATGTTCAGGAGAGCATAAAAGAAAAGAAAGAGGCAAAGAAAGCATGGGACAAAATAAGAAATGAAAATACTAAAAAGATATACAAAGAAAAAAAGAGTACGACAAAGAAAGCAGTTGCAATGATGAAAGGACGTGCGTATGACGATTTGTATGCTAGATTGGAAACAAAAGAAGGTAAAAAGGAGTTGTACAGATTGGCTAGGTAGAGAGACAGAGCATGGAAAGATGTACAGCACGTGAGGGCTATAAAGGATAAAAACGGTAATGTTATGGAAAATTCGGAGGCAGTGTTAAAGAGATGGAAGGAGTACTTTGAGAAACTAATGAATGAGGAAAATAACAGAGACCCTAGGACAGAGGAAACAGAAGTGGTTAATGAAGAAGTAAATTGCGTCAGTAGAGAAGAAGTAAAGAATGCACTAAGAAGGATAAAAAAAGGTAAAGCGGTTGGGCCAGATGATTTGCCAGTAGAAGTTAGGAAGTGCATGGGAGAGATGGGGATAAAATTTTTGACCAGACTGTTCAACAGACTATTAATGGGTGAACGGATGCCAGAAGAATGGAGGACTGTGCTTATTCCAATCTATAAAAACAAAGGGGACGCACAGTGCTGTGGAAACTACAGAGAAATAAAGCTAATGAGCCACACAATAAAGGTATGGAAAAGAATTATTGAAGCCAAATTAAGGAATAGAGTAGAGATCAGCAAACAGCAATATAGATTTATGCCAGGAAAGGAAACCACCGATGCCATGTTTGCTTTAAGAATGTTGATGGAAAAGTACAGGGAAGGTCAAAGAGATCTACATTGTGTATTCGTGGATCTAGAGAAAGCTTACGACAGGGTTCTGCGGGAAGAGCTGTGGTACTGTATGAGAAAAACCGGAATAGTGAAAAAGTATGTGCAACTAGTACAGGATATGTATGAGGGAAGCGAAACAGTGGTGAGATGTGCAGCAGGAACTACAAAAAGTTTCAAGGTTAAGGTTGGACTGCACCAGGGATCAGCGTTAAGTCAGTTCCTGTTTGCAATGATAATGGACAGGCTAACGGATAAAGTAAGGAGAGAACCACCATGGATGTTGCTGTTTGCTGATGATATTGTGATTTGCGAAGAGACCAGGGAAGAAGTAGAGCGGAGATTAAAATCCGGGAGATATGCATTGGAAAGAAGAGGAATGAAAGTAAGTACTGTAGGTCG
The DNA here is from genome assembly GCA_963680785.1 of Diplosoma virens. NCBI lineage: Eukaryota > Metazoa > Chordata > Ascidiacea > Aplousobranchia > Didemnidae > Diplosoma > Diplosoma virens. The sequence goes on from OY796889.1 coordinate 27,357,133, forward strand.
AAGACTGAATATCTGTGCACAAATGGAGGAAATGATGACGAAACAGTGAAGATGGAGGATACAAAGGTGCCAAGAGTAAAGGAATTTAAGTATTTGGGATCAACGATGCAAGAAAGTGGTGATTGTGAGAGAGAGGTAAAGAAGAGAGTACAGGCAGGATGGAACGGATGGAGAAAAGTATCGGGAGTAATCTGCGACAGGATGTTACCAGCTAGAGTAAAAGGAAAAGTGTACAGTTCAGTAAAAAGACCAGCAATTGTGTATGTACTTGAGACGGTGGCAGTCACAAAGAAACAAGTAGAGGAGATGGAAGTCGCAGAGATGAAAATTTTGATTTGATTCGCTGATTCGCAGAGATGAAAAGTTTTTCAGGTTTGATTTGAAAAATAGGAGGAGGTATTTGGAAGAGCAAAAGTTCTGCTTGGCATCTTTGCTGTGGAATCCGTTTTTAGCGAATTTCTAGAAGGCCTACGATCTCGACGTGAATATGACCATCGATGAGAAACTTCTTTCTTGCTCGACTAGGTGTAAGTTTATTAAGTAAATGCCGAACAAGTTAGATAAGTTTGGCATAAAGTTTTGGAAGGCCATCGATGTAGAGAGCAAGTATCTATACAACGAATTTCCTTAACTTGGGAAGGACTTGACGAGAAGTGGAGATGCCAGCTTGCCAACGGATTTGGTGATGAAGCTAATGGTTCCTTTATTCAGGCAAGGTTTCAATGTCACGTGTGACAATTTCATGTTACGTGTGACAATTCTTTGGACCTTTCATTGAGACTCGCAAAACGGCAGTGCAGTTTGGTGGCCACAATTTGAGCAAACCGAAGGAAAATTCCAGACTTGCTGAAGAAGAAGCGTATGTTACATAACACCATGGCTGTACACTCCACAGAGGACACTGCAGCAACTATGACTTCTTATCAGTGCAAACAGTCGAAATCTGTAAACATTCTGAGCATCCTACATAAAAATGTTGTTATTCCTGAGCACAATAATCTGAAGCATAAGCCTGAAAGCGTGCTCTTTTTTAACAAGACAAAGGTTGATATGGATGTTTTAGATTAAATTTCCAGGCTGTATTCAGTAAAAACTGCTGGCAGAAAATGGACAGAACACATCGTTTATAATCTCATTGACATAGCTCCAATAAACAGTAGGGTTATCTACAAAGCTGTGTGCAAGAGCAATTTCAGCCAAGACCGTACATACAAAAAGTATGTGAAGAGCTCACTGGTAGCCTTAATGGTGCTACGGAGTCATTGACTTTTTAAAGACCTACGAGATCCAGTAGAGCCTCTTCTGCTATACGAAAACAGAAAAAAGAGAGTGTGACAGCCTGCTCCGAAAGACCGTCGCATGTGTTCTGGCAAATCGTGCAGAAATAGAAAAACTAACGTCTGTGTAATGTGTCAACGCCCAATAGGTGGAAAGTGTTGCAGCAAACGATGCTTTCCTGTCCGTGATGAAGCTTTGAGGCATGCTCGTTTCGTTGACCAAGATACTTGGCAATGTTATAACTTTTCAAATGTGTCCGGCTTGCCTTTCAAGAGCCTTTTATTACAGAGAGAAACGCATACAAATTTCAAAAAAAAGCGCGTAAGTCAATTGACGCGTTTGGTCCTTCTCGTGTTAAGAGTTTTTCTAAAAAACATTTAAATCACAAGAGTAAGAGTTGAACCCACACCATCTCACTCGCATGCATTAGCATCAATTGAACAATTCAAACACTTTGCTGAAAACATATTGCGCCCTTAGTCAATGTTGTTACAGAGTAGTTTTCGTATTGGGTTACAGCGTGATTTCCAAAAGAAGTTTTTATCTTTTGTTTGAAGTTGCAGATAATATTTTTGTTCTATATGCCGAATTCGTAGCAATCATATATAAAAATAGAAATTATCCATCTTTATAGTAGTGGTTTTCAAACCGTGTCAGATAGTAAATCTTTTATGCTCTTCTGAGCTTGGAATAATGTTAAGATCTGAACAATATTTACAGTTAAAACAAAAGCTTTTCCAAAATATGATAACAAAAAAACTTAAAAACTAATTAAAATTTTTAATAACAAAAATTCTTTCTAAATACCACCTAATTTACAAGCTTTTGTTAATTAAAACTTCTTTAGATACTTATTCAAAGTATTCTATACTATTTGAATAAATATCTGAAGAAGTTATAATAAGCGATAGCTTATATATTGAATAGTATTTAGCTGGGATTTTTTCTAAATAATTTTCCCTATCTATGTATCCAGAGATGGCTTTACAAATTGATTGATTGATTGATTGATGATATTTATTCATGCTTAGTAACATTATTAAGTAATACGCAATGTACCATGAAGCATGAAAAGAAAAAAGGGGGCTCTCTAAAAAAGGTTTTTAATTTAGGTGGGGCACTAGTGAGTCATCCAAAGCATGTATATCCACTTTTAGTATGTATATTCTTAAAACAATGTAATTTCTAAAAAAATACGTCTTTACTTTAACAAGCACAATTGACACAACCTAACGAGGAGAAGCGGAGCATGCTGCTGATTCAATTTTTTTTCTTTTTTTTTGCAATGCCATCGACGTCCCGATGTTACTATGAAGAAATAGAGCAATTTCTTGTGTAGAGGGGGTCACTTCTTGATGTATTTTAGAGGGGAATTGGTGCGGCGGCACCGCTTGCACCCTATTAAACCCATCACTGTATTTATCCTACTATGGACTACTACTCATTTCAAGTTTGGACCTAATTGGTTTTCAACAGTTTTGAATTAGTTTAGCGTGTAACGCTGATTTTATTTTTTACATTTTTTAATTTGAAATAAAAAAAAAAGAAAAAGTTGGGGCTAAAAAAGGGACTTTTATGGCGACCTGTGCGTGTGGAACAAAGGAGCAGACAAATGAGCTGGTAATGCATTGTGCCCCATTTATCATCATCCAAACGGAGCCCGTACTTTCTCAGATGTGAACAAGAGCATGGTGACCTGGCTGACGGAAACTTGTCCGGTCGTTTAGAGGATAACATCTAAAATGCTTGGTTTATAACAAGCGCTTTTCAACCGGGATCCCGAGAAACTTAAAGGTTTCCTGAAACATTCACTGGGTTCTATGAGTATTCAATATTATCTATTAGTTTTCATTAAATGGATAAAGGGAAGTGCAAAATTAGCTTAAAGCTTTCGTGTTATCCTAAAGTATCAAAGAATAGACCACTGATTAAAAAAAAGCTAAACCAAACTTGGACAAACTTTCTAACTTGATGGCCGAATTGAGTAGTTGATTTTGATTGCAGGACGCACTAATTTTTACAACGTGAACCCGTGCCTCAAACTTAGACCAAGACAAAAAAAAGAAAGATCTTCACTTTGGTTTGTAGCACCATTCTTAGAAGTGAAAACAAAAAATGTCTTCACTTTGTTTTGATTGGTTTGATTTACTTATAGCCGGTTGAGGTGGAGACCTTTTTTTGGTCTTCACTTTCAATTTGAGACAAAATTTCTTCTCATTTCCGAAAAGTACCAGAAGATGATGATTTGAGCAAATGCCACAAAATTTGGGCAAAACTGTATTGCCCTCCAAACATTTTTTTGACTGATACTCATAAAGTTTCACCATTTATGGAGATAAAAACTAAAAAACGTCTTTATTTTATCTTTTTACATCGTTCATATTGAATGTTTAACGGACCGAATAAAATGGCTTGGCGAACTGGATTTCCCACGCAGCTGTGGTTTGCACATGTCAGAGCTAAACCATAGAATGAAAACTCCTGGTTCAAAACGTGCTCTTGTCGCCATCTTTCTCTTTTTTCTTAGGAAAAACAACTTTTGAAAATATCTCTGCTTGTTATATATGAATAAGCAGCAAAACTACTTTTATGCCATGAAACTTTGAGCAAAAGGAAATAAGCTGATACATTTTTTTATTTATGCTTTCTATAGTGTTTGACGCTTTTAATAAGTTTTTTTTAAACATAGTTTGCAGAATAAACTGTATCTGTTATATCTAAAACCAGAAAAAGCAGCAAAATAGCTTTGAGTAATTATTGTTCAGTCAATAATGTCGAAGCAACTTTTACTTCAAGGAAGAGTGTTTTAAATACTTTTAACTTGTCAACAACATTTACAAGCAACGTTTCCTCTAAGCTGCGCAGCTGCGCGCCCGCGCAGCTAGCCTAGAACCCCCGCACAGTACTTTCATTTTGCCGCGCACTGCATAAGTATTGGCAAGACAAGCTAAGTACGTGCTTTCAATCAGAAGCAAGCTCCTCACAGTGGTGGATATTTAAATAGCTTTCATCTCATCTTTCAATTTTTACCCCAAAAATCATGGTGATTGCTAAAAAAAATATTTTCTCTTCGGTATCATCTCTGACTTTCTTATTTTTCTCCCAAACCCGAGATGTTCTTTAAAAAAAAAGGTCTTCACCTCGAAAATAGCACAAAATCTCGAAAAGTCGGGAAAAAATAGAGAGATCGATTCTAGGTGAAAGCATTTTTTTTAGAGAACCCCTTGATTTTGGGAACAAAATAGGGAAATCTGAGATGAAATCTTTTTTTTTTTAGAGAACACCTTGACTTTGGGAAAGAAAATTGAAAGACGACATCAAAACTCCTTTTCTTTTTCTCCTCGACTCCCTAAATTTGAATATCCACTACTGCTCACACGGCCTTTCATTCCGCGCACACTAAGCAAGCTCTTAGAGGGAACGTTGTTTACAAGCATCCCAAAACCTTTCTGTCAGTAAACCTAAGCCTTTTTTTAAAACTCCCCCCGGCCAAAAGGATTGCCCTTACTGGGAACAACTCTCGATTACACCAAATATCGAAACTTTGATCCTTCATTGGTGCACGAGTTTTTCCAGAAACGCCACAAAGATTTAGGATCCATTTACAAAGAAAATCCAACTCCAGGTTTAACAAATATGATAGTTTATATTTCTGCGCCTGAAGATATCGAAACCGTGAGCCGTCATGAACAAAAGTGGCCTTTTCGTCCTGTTCTTGAACCAATTGAGCGCGGTCGAAATCTAAATAACATGAATCCTGGCATAATCAACGCCCAAGGCCAAGAGTGGTATAACATTAAGAAGTTTTACAATGAACAATGGCTCAAAAACAAAGTCGTTTTTGCTTACACAAAACAACATTTGGAAGTTAGTAATGAATTAGCAGATTTTAGCAAACAAAACAAAGACGTTAACAATGAAGTTCCTGACTTTGACAAGATTTTACAAAAATGAGCCTTTTTAATGCACGACGGTTTTTACAATGAACGTGTCACATTTCATTTATAATTTTAATCGTAACGATATATTTATCCCCGTTAATAGTAATTCGTAGTTTTATTATAAGAGAATAAATGCGGCTCTTTGACCGCTCTTTGCGATATACGGCCAATTTGTTCTATTGCTCGATACATGTATTTTTTTTCTCTTTCTCTCGACAGTATGACCTAATATGTTTTGTTAAAGCTTTGCTATCTCGAACGTAGTAGAACATTCGGTAACGATCTCTCCAAAGAGTCCTGGCTCAATCCCGAATTTACGAGAAAGTTTACGTCACGTGATTTTGGTTTCTATATAAAGCCGATGCGTAGCGAATTATTATGATTATTGTTGTGAGGTAATTTAAAGCGACTCGAGCGGCGGCTCGAGCGAAGGTGATTTTGTTTGGCCACAGGAGGTGGACCATTAGATTTTGTGTCGGTGGACAATCGTTGAATTTATTTTGTCCCAGTGGTTGGCAGTTTTGTTCTACAGAGGTAGAATTATTTGTGTTGATTGAATCAAGTTATAGTGTTGATTTCGCTTTGTAGTTTGGCAAAGCGTGGAATAGAAGTTTGGTCGGACGTGATTTTTGTAATACATTCGTTCTTATTAGAGACAGTGGTCTCTGTTTATTGTGAAGAAAAGTCTTCAACGAAACCAATCTGAGCTTTCGTTAAACCAACTGTATAAACCGTCAGGCTCATAGCAAGACTACTTCTTGAGCCGGAATAAAATAAAATTTAGACACAGCTTTGCTTCAGCGCAGGTATTCGGGTTACCTAGTTCAACTGGTCCTTTGGGATTCCCGAACAAAGTTTGTGACAGAACGCAAAAATTGGTGTATTTAAAGGACAAATCTCTGATGAAGGTACAAAATTTTATAGAAACTGCAAAGGCTTTATTTACATTATGGTCAGAATTGATGAAAAAACCTCCGACTTGGAAATATTTTAATACAAAAAAAGCCAAAGAATTGAAAAAAAACAAAAGGAACAGTTTGAAGCACTTACTCGTTACGTTGAATTGCAGAAGTCGAAAACCAGTCTCAGTCAATTTCAGAAAGTAATGGAAGAAAGCGATCTGTGCCAAAAAGATAAAGACACAATCTTTACAGACGTTCTTGGATTAGGAATCGATACCACAACTAGCGCAGCATCTTTTGTTCTTTATTGCCTTGCAAGCAATCCTGATAAACAGGAAATTTTAAGAAATGAAATAAATGAACTTTTTTCATCTGGAGAAGAAATCTCAGGGAGAACTTTACAACTCATGAAGTACATGCATGCTGTTAACTTGGAGGCTCAATGTCTATTTCGATTGCTCGTATTTTTTCAACGAAAGTTACCAGTTGATTTAGTGCTGTCTGGGTACCAAGTACCAGCCGGAACAATTGTGCAATTCAATGCCAATTTTACAAACAGCCGAAATCCAAAATACTTTGAGGATCCGAATAGTTTCATTTCTGAACGATGGTTGGACAAGAGTCTTTATAAAGACAACAAATTTGTCTTGTCGGGAAGCTTTGGAATGGGTTTAAGAATGTGCCCGGGACGACGATTTGAAATGCAAGAAGTTGAAACCCTTGTCATATCTCTTCTCAGAAGATTTAAACTTTAATATTACCATGCTCCATGGAATGTCAGGACAAATCTCATTGGTGTTCCTTCAGAAGTGCCGAAATTTGCATTTTTGCCGCTAAACAATAATTAAACCATAAAGTTTGTTGGTTTTTATTTTTTAATTGCTTCAAAATGCATAGTTTTTAAAATTTTTTTTTTTTTTTGATAAGGTTGTTGCAACAACATTTATATTGAACGATTTTGTAACTGAACTATTGCATTTACAAACTAAAAAATAGCTAGAACTTTGTGCTGTTGAAAAAATTTCAGATTTTTAAGAAGAAAGTGTACTGTATATATGAACTGTATGTATGTGTATATATGTAAAATATGTATATATGAAACTGCGTATAACTCCGTATTTAACTACGGTTCTATTTTTTGTAACTGATACAAACAGTTTTGGGTGCTCTAAAATTTTTTTTTAATTTTTAATTTATCTATTTTTTTGTAATTAGATTTTTGATATATGTTTCAAAAACCTAATTAGTTTGTTAAGTTTAAGAACATTGGGTATAGGATTTGGGCATGCTGTCGAATTTTTCAGAAAGCGGTTTATCAAAATTGAACCTGTTTATAACTTTTGTTTTTGGTTTTTTTATGCGCAATTTTATGTGTTAGCTCAGTACAGTAAATAGAATTTTGAAAAACATCTTAATCATTTTTGTACCTAGACGAATAATAGGCTACTTATATTTATGTTACCGTTATATGTTTGCCATGCGTGTAAATATAGTAATACAGTGGTGTTGGGTAGTTTCAATATGGACAACACAGGTGGAAAAAATTTACATCCATGTTTGGTAACTCCGCTCATACTGCAAAGTGCAGTTTTGTTCAATATGATTTTATTTTTTTTATTCCTCAATAAAAACAAAACTTTAAAATAGATTCTAAAATATTTTCATTTTTAAAGTTGGGATCAGAAAACCCAAAAGGTCAAGAAGTGGGAGAACGTTATGACTTGCTTCATCAGCATTATTAAAACGCTGGTCAATAAGCTTTATGCTGTTTCAAATTCGTTTTTTTTTCCGGCCTGAGAAAGTTTATTTACTTACGCTTTTCACATACTAACTTACGCTATAACAGAAATAACAGACGCTTTTGATGTACAGTAGAAGTTTAAAAGTTTTTGTTATTTTTGTATTGTGTCCATTTAAATTTTTTCAGTTTTTTTTAATTTTGCCTTTTTTTGAAAATTCACTAAAAATGTATAAATATGTAAATTTTCAATTTATAATATCAGAAACAGGATTAAGAAGGTTTTAATTGTCAAAGGTTAAATAAAACAAACCAACACAAATACTTTTTTAATTTTTTTGAGATCGGTTTCTCAGAATCAAGTGTACCATAACTAATAAAACTGAGGTACGTGTACTATTCTAGGGTTAAGTTCAAATTTATTCAGTCAAATAACTTTAACCATTTTACTCCCATGTTGATATATTCAAAATAACATTTTGAGATTGATTGATATTGAAAAAAGATGTGCAATAAATAATAAAAAATCAACTGAAATAGTAAATGTATTTCACTTAAAGGAGCTTTAAAAGTGGGATACACATGTCTCATTGGTTGTAAAGCAGTGTTTCTCAAACTGTGTGGCGCGGCACACTATTGTGCAGTGGGAAATTTTTAACTGTTTCGCAAAAAATTTTCAAAAAACATTTATTTATGCTCTGCAACGGCAACAAAACATACTTTATGACAAAGGAAAAGTATGTTTTTTATGGGCAGCAACTAAAAGGCTCAAAAATATCAGATTTAATTCTAATTACGTTAAGTTTTAATGATCAGTTGTCTTCCAGGCTAGTTTCGTACACCAAGCACGTCAAACTCGCGGCCCGCAAAGACTTTAGCAGAATTTTTTACTCAGATGCTCAATACGAAATCGAATTAATAAGAAATTCAGAACTAAATTTAAATAATTAAAGTGACAAGGTTTATTAACTAGAGCTTGATTTTCTAGCCGAAACTAACCAACCAATTAAGTGAAGACCTTTTTATGGTCTTCACTTTGATTTCAACATAAAATTTAAAAGAATAACCGGGATCAGCTAAACAATTCAAGTGAACACTTTTTTTTATTGGCCTTCATTTTTTTTTGTAATCAGATTACTGCCCGCGGTAAACTTTCAGGCTAAAAGTTTCACCGATGCGACCCACACATGCGCGCGAGTTTGACAAGCCTATGTACACAATATGACGAACTTAAATATTTTATATGAAAACAAACCGTTCAAAATTTAGTGAAGAATAATAAATCAAAGTCTTTATTTCATTAATAGAAAGTTAGATGAATAAAAATATAAAAATTAGAGGCCTTTTTGTAATACGCTATAAGGCCTCAGATGAAGCAAAACGTTGAAAACTTAGTGAAGACCAAAAAATGATCTGGACTCTGGTCCAAGTGTGCCGCAAAATTTGGAATGGTAGCAAAGTGTGCCGTGGGCGCAAAAAGTTTGAAATCCACTGTTGTAAAGTATCAACTTTAAAATAGCTATTATACTGTAAAATTAAAAGTCAATTGTTTCAATTTTAAAAATAAGTAAAATGCTACAATCTTATTCATACCAACCTTTTTATTATTGTCAGAGGAGTCGCATAAAATTGTTAATTCAAGCCCAAAAAAATATAAAAATTAAATCGAGGTGAGAATTTCCTGGTAAATTTTGTCTTTTTAATTTATTTCAAAAAATTGAAAAATTTTCATTTTAAATTTACCAGGCCATTCCCAACCCGCATTAATTTTATTTTTTGGGCTTCGTAAATTTCTTTTTTGTCAATGTAAAAAATTTTCAAGGTTATTATGTTTTCTTATCAAGAGAGAGATGATTTTGTTTTAAGCTCAAAAAGTTTGTTGTTTATCATTGAACAGTAAAACATCTAAATGTTATACTGTTTCACTTTTAATTATTCTAAACAATCAATCAATGTATTTCTATATCAGTTTACCCTATATGCTAGTCTATCGTCCAGCTAAAAATAAGCTACTTTGTTCTCAACTGCTGATTATTTTTCTTTGCTCTGTAAATATTTTTTCCTACTATTTACTTCTTGGTCTTTGATTGATGGTTGAAAGGAGCTGGACCCGACTCCAAGGCCAAAAATTTACACTCCAGAAGAAAAAACTCTCGGAGCCATAAGAAAAATTTTAGCTCCACATCCCTGGTTAAGCTCCAAATCCCTGGTTCACCGTGATTAATGGAGAAAGAGATCAACACGGCATTGGTTCAAAACTTACTTGCGCTCTTTTGTGACCTTGTGAAATACCAGTCTTGAGGTTTTGGCAAGCAGCTCTAAATTTCAGTCTTATCTCTAAAATAAAAAAATTCTAAAAAAATTTAACCGGACAGCAATAGCTAGCGCCTTCTACGCTTTTATTCGAGTCAGGAAAATAAATACAAAAATAAAAATAAAATCAAAATTTTGTAGTTTTTAAAACTTTTTAAAAGTTTATTTAAATCTTTAAGATTTAGTGGCAAAACGTTTTCAAAAACTGATCGCATGGTGGCAGCAACAAACTGTTTAAGAATATTCGAAAGGTCTTTTAATGTTAAAACAGGACTTCGAACTGTACCCAAACCGTACCCGTACCCGAATCGTACCCGAACCGAATCCGTAAACCAATATTAATCGTTATTCTTTTTTGAACCAGAACCGGAATTGAATCCGTAACAATTAAATTTGCCGAACCTAAATCTGAAACGGAACTTTATTTTAAACGGTTTCGATTCAGAAGCTCTGATTTTAATTTTTAATCTATTTACAGTATTTAGGCTTAGATCATAGATTCCCCACTTTTTCGCTGTCTGTACCTCTTCTTCGCTTGAATTTTTCCGTACCCCTTTAATATTTAAAATAAGCTTAGCCTATCGTGTTATTAAATTTACTACTTTGGGTCATACCTAGACTTTACACTAAAAGCGTATATACAGTAAGTAGTAACACAGTTCAGATCTTATTTTTCAATCCTAAGTTAAAGTCAAGTCTAATTGAAGTGAGAGTTAGTTTTAGAGGGAAATCAGTTGGTTGAAAAGAAACTGAGTTTTTCTCAAGCATTTAACAAATTTTTAAAAATTTATAAATTTTGGGCCCGGTTTGGGCCAGCGAGTTGAATTTGCGCAGCGTTTTTTTCTCTTTTTATCTCTTAGAGCAACTAATTTTGTTTCTTTTTTACTCTCGTTCCAATCGGTTTTTCTTCAAATAATGCTCAACCCTAATTTAGGTTTGGAAAGGCTTCCATTGCAACACAACATAAATCGTCAAACTATGATTTTTCAAAGGGCATTTGGAATCTTTTGCAACTTTTCATTTTATTGAGGTCTTCCTTAAAATTATTATCATCAGACATTGCTGTCAAATCAAAATGAAATGGATTTATGATTTATTTCTGAGCTGCATATAATTCATTAGCTGAAAAGTATTCATCGAAGGAGTTAGTCAGCATCATCAAATGAGCAAAAATATCATGCTTGAGATTTTGCAGACGACAGTTATTTGCAATTTTGTCAAAAAAAGGCAAATCAGCAAGGTTGTCTCATGCAATTCTGCTAGACCACTGAGATAATTTTAGTTTGAAACATTTAAGTTTATCACGAGCTGTAATCACGTTCATTTGTTGTCCTTGAAGTGCCAAGTTCAGCTCATTCAGATGATATATGATATCAACAACACAGGCCACTCGTTAATTCATTGCTTTCAAGTGAGGCCACAAAATCAGAGTTTAATATTGCAAAAATAACTTGATTGTATTTCGAAGTTTGAAAGAGTGTGTGATTACTCAGCCTCGAGAAAGTCATCGTATATCAGTGTGGTACACCAAAATTTTGTGTTCATAAAGATTTTTTCACAAAATGATTAGAAAATTCTGTGATTTGCATCATACTTTTTAATGAAATTAACCATTTAAATGCATGTATCAAAAGCATTTTGTATATTTGTCGGCATACTTTTTGAAGCGAGAACATGTCTGTGAGTCATGTCATTTACAGTGATGGCTTTAGTACGGAGCAAACGGAGCGGCCGCATCTGGATCCCCCAAAATTATCGAAAAGCGGTCCCCATAAACTAATTATAACTTTACATCTTCATAGTAGCACCATTACGATTCCCCCCTTTTTGCAGCTTAACATTAAGACCAAAGTAGGAATCATGAGGAGTCTTGTACTCGATAAAAAGTGTTGATTTTTTCTTAGGGATCACAATGATCATGGGACCAAAATAGAAATTGTAGCCACTGCTTGAAAAGAATCATCTTTATTTTAGAGACCACTACGTTTTTGGGACGAAAAAAATTATTTACTTTGTTTTGAACTAGACTACACTTTTGTAACATCATTGAAAAATAAATTTTTAAAAATGACCCCGTTTTTTTCATGCACTCTCTCTCTTTGTAAGGTCATCACTGATCATGCAGTATTGGTACTTTTTTTTCAAAAAACAGCAAAGTTTGAACAATTTCTAAACATAGCAGAAGCGCCATACTAGATTCTAGGCAATAAATTAAAGCAAAAAGTTGATCATGTGAGCTGAATAAAAAAAAGCGCAGTTTCGAATAGATAGTAGACTAAAGCAGCGAAGTGAAAATTTTATTGAAATAAAGACGCACCAAAGATAACGAAACAAGCTCGTAAATAAATATTAGATCTTAATCATGATGATTATTTTTAAGTCTATAAAATAACTTAGTAAGCCCACAGGGATGCACAACTTTTTCGCTGTTGCGCACCGCATTACAGAGTTAGTTGTAACAAATGGCCGCTGGGAAATTATAATAAGTAGATGAAATTGTGCAATAAACGTAAAAAATAATAATCTTCATAAATGGTAACGGAATAAATTGTCACCATTTTTGAGCGATCGAATTTATTTCAAACACAATTCTTAAAACATTTTCAGGCTTATTAATGATTTTCTTGATCTTACATTCTTGCAAATAAACTTGCGTAATCAATCAACCTAAACTGCTATTGTCACACTGAAGCTGCCAACAAAACTCTAAAGTCAACAGTTTTTACTGAAGATGAACCAAAACAGCATAGTTACAATTGCTTTGTGAAAGGGATAAATTTAAGTTAAGTTTGTAACGATAGACTTAAATAGATTTTGAACCACAACCATATCAATGATGTTCGTCAACAATACAGGGCTCTTGAACTGCTACAGTGCCGAATTTTTATAACAAATATTCATTTATTGACGCATATTCTTTTCACTTACTTCAGAATAATAAAAATATGTTTTATTTTTACCGAAATTTAAATTGGTGAACATGTTTACCATATAGATCAAAGATTTTTAAAATAAAAATTACGCACTACGAGGCGGAGGATGCTAAAAGTTTTTGAAAGAGGTTCGAAGTTGGTGGAATATTGTAAAATATGTAAAACTTATATTGTTGATTCGGCAATTACAGTATAAAGAAAAAAGAAAAAAAAATCACGCTAATGGTTTGGCAGTTTCACAAGTCTTAGAATATATCCTATGAACTGTAAGAACAAAATAATAAAAACTCGTTATAGCTGCTGAAAAAGTTACAAAAATACGCAAAAAATAAGTTCTTGTCTTTAAAATTCGATCAGATAAAATTTGAGGAAATTTTGATTTTATTTTGACCTATAAAACTCAGTAAAAAACTTTTAAACTACCGAAACTAGTGCAAGTTTAATGATGTAATAAAGCCTTGATAAGTTTTTGACTTTATTAACTTAAGAGAGCCAAAGTTGTAACATTATACTGTAGCATGCAGACAAATTAGGAAGAAAATACTTAATAAAAAAACTTGCAAGGTTGCTGATGCTACGCCTTTTTTGTCATGTATTTGCGTGTAATTGCCAGTCAAATAGGGATCTAATAAATGCGTACAACTGCATGCACACATCAGTGTATAAAAAAGTTTTAAAACATTTAATTGCAGTTTGCTACCTATATGATCAAACAGAATCAGTTGCTTGGACCACATTTGTGGTGTTTTGTAGAAATTCAATTTAGGGAGAGAGTATATTTTCTTCAACCATATTACAACTAGATACAGCAATACACATATATTCACACAAATAAAACAAAAAGAAACCGTAAACGTTTTCAGCTTACATTAGCCCTCTTCAGATGAATAAAAATATAATGTTTAGAAGTTTTGTTATGTAATTTAAAGATCCAGATCAATGACCTGATTACGTAGTTGTTTACCTAATTTGTTGCACGAGGTTTTCATAAAAGGAGTAATTGAAAATTGATTTAAAAATCCAAAACATTTCTTTTGCGAAAAAAAAGAAAATGCCCATTTTCTGGATCAGTTGAATAAAAGTGATTTTAATCACATTCGTTACAGCATTGGCAGAGTTAGGAATAATTCTCTACTCATCTCTTTATAGTAATTTTTTTTCTTGCCATAAAACTAACAATCTTTTGTTTTGTTTTGTTCCTGTTAAGAAAATGACAAAAGGTGATCTACAACAATAGAAAGTCTAGTTTAGATGCAGATGAAAGGTCCGACAAGCAGATGGAAATAATGATTCATCTTGGGATAGTAAGTTTGGAAAATATTAGTGTTTAGGAAAAATTTCTATAGTTTTGCCCACAGTGTTGCAAACAAAACGCAAAGTCTATATTACCAGATTTTGGTAATTTTTTGTAACGATTACTTTTATTTCAAGATACCTTTTTATTTACTTTTGCTTTCATGACCTTAAATTTTTACGAATTTAAAAGCAATCATTTAAAACGTTTTCTTTGAAAAAGAAAAATAATTGTTTTGATTTTAAATTAAAAGATGTGTGATTAACAAAAAATTTTGTGTTATCTCATTATCCAACCAGGCGTAATTCCCAGATCAGATATTAAAAATGATAATATTGATTCAGCACCAAGTGTCATTGTTGAGGTTTTCAGACTTCCAATCCTCTATTGTCAGGGCTTCTGAAATTTTTATATTCACGGAATTCCTACTCATAACCTTTTAGCTCACGAACATTTAGTCAAAAAATTGCTAATCACAAATTTGTCAAGAATACAAATGGACTTAAAAACTAAAGTTGTTTAAGTTATTATCGAAACAGAAATTGTAAAAAATCTCTAAAATTTTTTTCAAAATGAGTAATCCAGCTCATCATGACGTATTTAAAAAACGTCATGTTCATTGTTCAGCAAAACACTTCAGGTAAGCTCGCGGAACACAGTTTGAGAAACGCTGCCCTATGATGTCTGAAGTGTTAGCTTAGTGAAAAGAGTCTTAAATAAAAATGGACAAATTCTTTAAATTGCTAAAAATTATACGTTCAAAAAATAAATATTTTTGAACTGGATTAAAAGGATAATTTTTTGCTGGTATTTTTTGAAATATTATTTTTATCTGTCAAATACTAAATTCCTAAACACTAAAAAAATAAGAAAAGTTTGAAATTTGTTTTGAAAAAATTCATTTTTTATCCCATCCACAAAGGTGCATGGAAAACCAATAATTTGACAAATATTTCTTTACTACTTAAATCTTCATCTTTTTAAATCTTTAAACATTAGTTAAAGATATATACTTACTAAAACTATAGTTGATATCATAACAATGATCTTTCAAATCGTTTTAAATGTACAACAATCTTTTTGATCAAATTAACAAAACAGTAAGACCTACAATGGATTTAATCGAAGGTACCGCTAAAGAGTTGAAGGAGATAAATCGACAAGAAACAATCTTTTTCATGCAATGAAAATTCATACAATTTTAAAAAAGAATCTAAAAAAACGATGCTGTTTCTAATGCAATCATATTAAGTACAAATAGCAAACAATTTACATTACGACTATTTGCTCAAATAAATAGTATTCGTTCAACGTAATAAACCACCATTAACAGAAAAGATTATGGTACTCTACGTCTATTGTTCAACTAACAATAATAATAATACACATTTATATAGCGCTTTTTACAAAAAATTAGTTACATCAAAGACGCTTTACTACAAGCGAAATTAAAAAAATAAAATCAAAAATATTATATTATTATCATAATATTTATTGGCAAAAGCAAGAGGGTAAAGATGGGTTTTTAATAACATTTTAAATATTGGAAAGCGATTGCACCATTTTTAAGTGATTAGGGAAATTATTTCACGGTAAAAGACCACAAACGTTTAAATCTACGATCATCAAATTTGAAAACATACGAGGGATAAAAAGAAGAGTTAGCATCAAAAGAACACATCTGAAGATCCATTTAAAAAATTTTTTAAATTGTACAGGATATGATTAAGGTTCAGGGATCCACAGTAAGCCAAAGAGAGTGTCGCTCATAGTTAAGAACGCTCAGCTGGCTGGATGCCTCAATGTATGAGTAGGTACCAGCCAACAATCCTATGCAGGGCCCGTGTAGGCCCTGCGAGGGCTGCCTATACGGGACCCGTACCGATTTGGCTGCGGGCGCTGTAGTGGCCCCGCATGGGCTAACCGCACGGGTTTAATTTGGTTTTCAGTTTTAAGCCGTAATCAAAAATTAAAACATGCAAATGAGCTAACCTTTTTAATTTTTTTAAAAAAAGAAACAATTTGCATAAATAGTTTGAACCACATGAAACTCGTGTGGTAAGCCCGTAGGGGGCCACTGCAGCGCCCGCAACCAAATTGGTACGGGTCTCGTACGGGTAGCCCTTGCAGAGTCTGCAATCAATAGTTTTAAAATAATACGGTAAGAACGTATGAAATTAAGGCTCTTTCTACAATCTGTATACTTGCGTGACCATATAGTTTTAGGATTCCGAATGCAAAGCTCTGCTGTTGACTGACCAGCTTGTGTTGCCATTCTTCAATTTTAATTTTTTCAGAAAAATTGCTGTGGTCACTTCACTACCTCCTTTTTTCATGTCAGTTGCTGTTTAGAAAATTGTAATTCTAATCATTTATTGTGTTGTGTGGTTATTTGTGGGCTGATTGGGAAATAAATAAATACAAAATCCAAAATAGGAGATATACTGTATATCTTGTTTTCAGACACTGATAACTTTAAAATTCCAGGCAATTAAATCTTCTTTCTGGTAAATATTTTTTAAAAAATACCGGATAAAAGCCAATTTATATTATGTAATCCGCTAAAAAAACTGCTGAATCTTTTTTTTTTGTTTCATTTCCTTATTTTCCCGACTGGAAAAGATAATGTTTTATTATTCTAAGCTTGTTGATTTATTTATTTTTTGACGTACTGTTTGTTGTCATCAGATGTAACGTATAATTTTTAAACATGTTTCAAAGAAAAATACAAACAAGACTACAAAACACGACCGAACAAAAACAATGTTCAGAAATCAAGAGCAAAAAACAGTCAACACCAAGATGAACGTAATAGTTATGGCCATGCTTTAATTAACAAAATATGTTTCCGAATACCTATTACCACACAAAATTATACTTAAAGCTACTTTTGTAAACGTTTTGTTTAACAACTTCTTCGAAAGTATATAAAATGCTGTAAAAAAATGTACTACTTTGAACTATTCTTATTGATATAAATTGTCATACAAAGGCACAGCACTAATTTCTCTTTCAATCTTTTTGACGCTGAGTAACAAGCACGGGAAATACAGTATCAAAGGCAAATTGAGATGTAAGCATGCAGGCTCAGAAAACAAAACCCAGTTTGCAATGTTGAATTCATTCAACGTTCTTTGATCTATGTGAGTCCTTTATAGCCCTTATCGGTTGGTACGAAATGCTGCTTTGGGAAAACTAAGTTGACGTTTGTAACGTTTCTGAGCTGACATATCTACTGCAACATATTTTCTGGTAACTCTAATTTAGGCCGAATATAAATTGCTAAAAAATTTACATGTAGTTTCAAGTTGAGTCAAATCAAATTTTTATAAAATTACCAAAGTAAATTATTCATACAGCAACTATTAATTGAATCAAAGGGATTTTTTTGCAATTTTTGATGTAAAACAAAAACGATTTTGGTCAAATTTGACCGTGTGTCTTCAACAGATTTCTACAGCAATTTTTCCAACCAGTGATTGGGGTGTCTACATAGCAATAAGGCGGAAACGGAAACCGCTAAATACTTAGTCGTACAAACGAGCATTTGGTTTTTATACATGTTTATTTATCTGCTAGCTTAAAATTGAGTGCATTGATTATTGCTGGTTAAATAAGTTTTTGGTACATTTAATTTGATTATGCTAAATAGGTATAAACGCAAACCTTG
Organism: Diplosoma virens; assembly: GCA_963680785.1. Classification (NCBI taxonomy): domain Eukaryota; kingdom Metazoa; phylum Chordata; class Ascidiacea; order Aplousobranchia; family Didemnidae; genus Diplosoma; species Diplosoma virens. The sequence goes on from OY796889.1 coordinate 27,375,202, forward strand.
GTTTTTGAGCAGGCTTTGATACTAAATTATATATCAATTCAAACGGCTCATAATGATATTCAATTCTGTATTGGCTCAGCAACGTTATCACTAAGCAACTAATTTCTTGCAAAGCAAATCGACGACCGGGACACATCCGGGCTCCTATTCCAAATGATCCTGTCATGACAAATCTGTTTTCCTTACTCCTGTCCAACCATCGTTCAGGAATGAAACTGTCAGGATCGTCAAAATATTTAGGATCTCGGTTGTTTATGATATTTGCTGTAAAAGCAACTAGAGTATCAGCTGGTACGTGATAACCTGACAAAACCATATCAGATTTCAGTTTTCTGTATATTCCTATGATTAGTGGAAACAAACGTTGAGATTCCATGTTAACGGCATGCAAATATTTCATTTGTTGCAAAACTTTTCCAGTTATTTCTTCTTCAGATTTTGTAAAATGTCTGATTTCTTCTCTTAATTTTTCTTGTTTTTCAGGATTTGTAGCAAGACAATACAACAAAAACGAAGCAGCATTGGAGGTTGTGTCAATTGCACCTCCCAAAATATCAACAAAAACTACCTCCTTTTCGCTTTGCTTTAAATCACTGTTGGCAACCAATGTATGAAGTCTGCTCGCACCATGGGTTGATGTACGTTTTAAGTATTGATTTAACGCAATAATTTGATCATTCTGGCGTTGTTTCAGTTGTTTTACTAATTTTGTATTAAAATATTTCCAGATTGGAACACTGTACACCATTTTTCGCCAAATGCTGAACAAATTCAAAGTTGATTCAATGAAAAGTTTTGTGTCTGCAGGCAAATCTGTTTTGAATGCACCCAGTTTTGTGTCGGTGGCAAAAACTGTTGCACATTCTAGTGACCAACGATTCAAAGCGTATTCAAAATCAGGAATTTCATGCTTTTCATCAAAGTGTTGTTCCATGTAATTCACTAAATCGTGGCAAACTTCAAAATGTTGTTTTGTATACATCCAAATCGATTTGTTTGTAAGAAGATGGTCGTTGTAGAGTTTCCTTACACGAAACCAGTCTTCGCCTTGTACATTACTGATACCTTCATTCATATTCAACATTTGTCTTCCTTTAGCGACAGGTTCCATTTTCGGACGGTTTGGATATTTTTCATTGATACGAAAAATTGCTTTGACGTCTTCAGGTGCACATGTAAACACGTCCATGTCGCTAAGTAATTTTTCTTTGTAAATAGGACCGAGTGCTTTGTGACGTTTTTCGAAATAATGATGGATGTAAAGAACATCGAAATTCCGTATTGGGGTGCGATCCAGTAAAGTTCCTAATATGGGCAATCCTTTCGGTTCGGGAATGTCTGAGAAAGGCTTTGGTTGTTCTGGACACCTGAGTTGTTGTAAAATGTGGAGGGCTGAACATTGTTGAAAGCAAAACATGCTTTGAACACATTTTGATTTGAAAAAACGCCTGCTTAACATTTAATTGAACTGTTTTTGTATACGTATATTCTCTGGAAATTTTTTTAAAAAAACAATGAAATAACAGTATTTCTTGATTTGGTATCGGTGTTTCGTAACATATTTCGAAAAAGTTTTGTAAGCTTTAAAATTACTGTTTAAAAAGCCTATACATCAATAAATTCTAGAAAAATACCATTAGACTTTTCTGTACATTTTGTTAACAAATAGCTGCACATTAAACGAAATTTTATTAAATCACTAAAGTAAACCTACTGTTACTCTATGATGATACTCTAAAACAGGGGTGGGCAAATTTTTTAGTTCGATGGGCGCATTTGGAAGATAAATTTTGTTTGCGGTTGCACTATAGTGACCTCTGAAAAAAAAAAAAGGTCTTCATTTTAAATCTGTATCGGCTTTCTTAATTTTCAAGCCTAAAATGATGCAATCTAAATTTAAAAAATGGTCTTCACTTTGAATCTGCTCGGATTTTTTGATTTTTGTACCTAAAACTCAGTGATCGCTAAAAGCAATGACCAAGAGTTTGGTTGAAGAAAAAATAAATTAATTATCTTTTCAATTATTTGTTTGAAACTTTCGTGCACCGCCCAGAAGGTCGTTGCACAGTTTACTTACCTCTGCTCTGAGATATCAAATTTTCGAACAAAAAGCAGACTTAATTCATTTTATTGGTATACATGCTAGGTTTGTATTTCTAATACTTTAAAATTTAACCTTAATTTAGTTTATTGGAATTAAGTAAAACTCTTTGCATCACAGTTTGATAACTATTGCACCTCAACTGCACTGACGACTAGAATTTATTTTTGTTGAAACTAAACCAAAAAAACAGCAGATGCTAAATGTGTAAAACATAAAACTAAAGCTTTTTTGCATATGATTTTCTTGCAATATTCAACAATTCAAAATTGATTTGGACTTTTATATATCCTGTGCCTATGTTATTTAAAAACCGTATAAACCCGCAGAACTTGTTGTCGTTAAAATAAATTTGTTTCTAAAATATATTTTAAACTCATACCGACTATTTTAAACTTATTCTGGAAAAATAGACAACTGAAGATTTTAGTTTTACACTATTTTATTGCACAGGCTTCTTATAAAAGAATCATGTTTATTTATCCAAGCGATACAACGCGGCACGCGGTTTAGTTGTTAACGTTCAAAGCGAAGCTATAGAGTTACCTTATTTTCAAACTGCGCAACAGCACGTGCCAAAAAATGCACACACATGTCATTTGTACTTAGTCTTCTTGGTATCGCCGCTAATATTGCAAAGTTTAATTCTCTTCAATGTTATTTTATTTTTGCTTAGTTCCTTAGTAAAATCAAAACTTTAAAATGGGTTTTAAAATATTATCAATCTTAAAATCTGAATCAGAAAACCCAAGTGGTCAAGAAATGGGAGAATTAATATAAACACTGTTACCAGGGATATTACTTATTTTAAAATTCATTTGTTCTTCTGGTAGAATCAGAGGCAAGTAAAACTTCAACAAATACGGAAGGCGTAATATATTTATTAAAGAAAAACTCAACGACGTTTCGTCCGTTGCATCGGGCGGACTTTATCAGGTAAAAGCAGAACACAACGCGCACCGTATTTAAAAACCAAGAAGTTAAAAACACCAACCAACAAACACAAGGTGAGAAGCGAACAAACATAACAATTTAATAAATACTTCGTGCAACAGAAACAAATTTAATTGCATGCATTGGTTAAGCATTGTTTTAATTGTGAACATTGGATGGATTTTGGTAATTTTGAAATATTCAATTATAACTTTGACTATGATAAACGAAAATTTTTAGAATCATTATATTTTAATAATACAAAAAATTCGATAAATGATAAAGATTGTAATGCTTTTCCAAAAATATATAGCAATATAAAAAATCTCAACTAATGTGGGTTTTCAACCTGTTAAATTTGTTTCTGTTGCACGAAGTATTTATTAAATTGTTATGTTTGTTCGCTTCTCACCTTGTGTTTGTTGGTTGGTGTTTTAACTTCTTGGTTTTTAAATACGGTGCGCGTTGTGTTCTGCTTTTACCTGATAAAGTCCGCCCGATGTAACGGACAAAACGTCGTTGAGTTTTTCTTTAATAAATATATTACGCCTTCCGTATTTGTTGAAGTTTTACTTGCCTCTGATTCTACCAGAAGAACAAATGAATTTTAAAATAAATGGGAGAATGTTATAACTTGATACATCAGCGTTATCAAAACGCTGCTCAAAAAGCTTTATGCTGCCACAATTTTGTTTTCTTTTCCGCCCTGAAGAATATTGTTTTCTGACGCGCAATGTACACCAATAAAGACCTTATTTTACAGTCCAACATTCAAAATTGAAAAGACGTTAAATTTGCAGCCTATAAAACTTTATATATTATATTTATCTGTCGGCTACTTTATATCTTAAAAATTTAAAGCACAGTATAATAGATTATAGAGCGGGGGTTCTTAAACTTGGGTACGCGTACCCTTGAAAGTACGTGGGAAAAATTTTGGGGATACGCGTTCGCGCGAGGAAGTTTCTTACATTTGTACTTCAACGACTGCATTAAGACGACAATCTTGTCATCATTATCATCATTATCATCATCATCACTTTTGAGATCTTCTTTCCGTTACAAATCAACATATCATTAGAAGAGTTATCTTCTAATCTAATGATTGACTTTACAGATAAAATAAGCTTCCATCATAGACTTTAGAGATAAATAAAAAGAATTTCTGAAATTAATATTGTGGAAGAAAAAAATAATATGCGGTCGATATGACATGAGCGAAACCTTTGCCTTACTGCTGAAATACAAAATTACTGATACCTAGCAAGTTGATGCAAGCCCACTTACAGTCGTTACGTCATCTGCTGGGAAATTATTTCCCCGATTGAAATGATTTTGATTATAAGCTGATTCGCAATCTCTTATTATGATTTGAAATGATTTTGATTATAAGCTGATTCGCAATGAGGGTTTTACTCTTTCTATCAACTTATTGCTGTGAGCACGTTTCTAAACTATGTGTATGATAAAAACAAGCTTTGTGCGAGGCTTTCAGTCGACATGACCTTTCTAAAACACTTCCAAGAATTGATTTACTTGTAAAGCAAAACCAAGTTCATTCGTTTCATTGAATTTATGAAGAAATGATTAAAGCAGTTAAAAGATCCTTTTTGAGTTTTGCATGTTCACTCGTATTCATTTTTTGTTAAATTCTTTTTAAGCTTTCAAAGGGATACGTAGCTAAAAAAAGTTTGAGAATTCTTGATATAGAGCAAAAGATAAAAAGATAGCTGTTTGCGCAATGATGTGTAACAGCACAAAGATTAACCAGACCATGACCGAGAAATAATAAAAGAAAATTTTTGTTTACGCCTACCCTTTTCCACTTAATTAAACTTGTGTGTGTAAAGGTGCGTTTCCATTACAAGCCTTTAATCTTTCTTTCCTTCTTTTTCGCAAGAAAAGCATTTTTTAGTTTCTTTTCTACTTTTTGATCATTCACCAAAATCGCTCATCCCCTTTTTTTCGATCAACATATAAATAAAAATTTGTTAATAGATTCCGGTAGTATTTCAAATTAACTTTGGCGGAATTTCCAATTAAAAAAAATAAAATGAAACAATTTTGCAACAAAATCAATAATTTTAAAATAATACCATAAGAACATATAAAATTAAGGCTCTCTTTACATTCTGTATACTTGGTGTGACCATATAGTTTTTTGGTTACTTGGAATTTACTTACATGCTGGTTACTTACATATTTACATGCAGATTTACTTGCAATACCGATTTATTGCAAATATAAAATTCAAATTTAAACATAAACCAGTAACCAAATACCACGGTTTTAGAATTCTAAATGTACAACTCTGCTGTTGACTGACCAGCTTGCTGTTGCCATTCTTGAATTTTCAATTTTTTTAACAAAAATTGCTGTCGAGAGTAAACACGAAGAATAGTTTTGTAGCGCTTGCAAGTGTCTAACCTAAAAAATAAAAAAAATTAAGAAATGTTAGCCTGTGAGCAAAAATAACACCCCCATCAATCAGACAGCAGTCAATCGGCGAGTTGATTCTGTGTGTCATGATTTGAAAGCAGAAGGACGCGAGTTCGATGCTTGGTCCATCTGTGTCATTTCCGTTGTGTGTTTGTTTGGAAAAATTACTGAGCAAAAGTTTCTTAAACGTTGACTACGCTTAAAACACAAAAACAACAATGAGAAAATTATCCGATTGCACTTGCTATACGAAAAAGAACAAAACAAGCTAAAACTATAAAGACTAAGAGGCGCTGCTAAAAAATGCAAATGACAGCAATCAGACCAACCAAGTGCTAGTTTAAAACTCACAAAAACATTATTTTTTTCTTCTTTATACTTTTTCAGCGCTAAAGTCACGAGGACAATGCACAAAATTAAAGTAGCACACGACACAATCTTTCACGACTTTTTACTTCTCTGGGACAAAGACTAACCATGATTCTTTGTATCTTCAAACTATTTAGTTCTTGGTTTTTCAACAGGCCTCTTACCAAATCTTGTGGCAAATAAATTTTTTTCAATTCCAAGTGTAATTTCTTTTTTTTCTTTAACATAATGGTTTTTCCAAAGTGCTTTTTTCTCAAAACCGTTTGGCAACATTCTAACTAAGTAAAAATACCACGAGGAACGATCAGACAAGGCAAAATTAGAGTGCTAACAAAAATATCCGCGGCAACACTTTGAAAAGGTAGAATTAGGGCGCTAATTAATAAATGGCTTCGGCAATACTCTAAGAAAAAGCACATTTAGGGTCGAGTCTAGTTCGAAGAAAAACCAATTGGGGTGAGTTAGTTTTAGAAAGATACAGGATTAGTTTGTGAGAGAAAGTAGTTGGTTCAAAAGAAATTAAGTTCTTCTTGAACATCTTCACAAATTTTAAAAAATTCAAAAAATTTTGTGTTCACTTCCGACCCGCAAGAACAATTTGCACGGCGTTTCTTTCTCTTTTTATCTCTTATAGCAACTAGTTTTGTTTCTTTTTACTCTCACTCCAATCGGTTTTTCTTCGAATTAGACTTGATCCAAATTTAGGTTGCAGATTGTCTCAAACATGAGCTGGTTTTCGTAAACAACCAAAGTCAAGGCAATTATCACGTGATGTTCAGTTTTATGTTTATTTTTGATTCTGAATAGTTGACAACATAATTGATACAAAACTACTAAAAAATAATCAAAAGCTACTTTTTTGCTCAGCACTAAACACTTTTGTACTAAAAAAATGCTTATCTTTTTTGTGAATTTTATATTTTTATTTTATTTTATTTTTTATTTTATTTTATCTCTATATTTATCCTCCTGACTCACAGGAAAGCGACGGAGGCGCTAATACATAGGGTAAGCAATTACCCCGACCTGCTTCCGGAGATACCAGATATTGCTGTCCGCTTGTAATTTTATAGAGATTTATATACCTTAAATGTTACAATTATTGATAAATTTATTCAAAATATTGATCAGTGATTTTTCATTACATCTTTGCAAAGGCATCACGTGTTTGCACATATCTGATTAAACATTAATGCGTTTAATCTTGTTTGTTTACCAAGTTAGTTTTATTAAACCTAATGGTTAGTCTTCTGTAACTAAAAACACCAGTTGAGCTATTGTAAAATCCCTATAAAAGAAATTGTGAATACTTGGTCCGAGGCAAACAGTTGATTTAGCCCATTCAAGTCAGTATTAGATCTATAAAAATTTTGAATTTATTTTATCGTTGTTGTTGCTGTTGGCTTTCTATTAGGGCATTTTCAAAATATATAATTTTTTTTTCACAACAAACATGATTTTTGGGATGATGCATTAATGTTGGTACCTGACAAAACGTGGTCCTAAAGTGAAAAAAAGTTAGAATAAAGAAAACCTATGACTTTTGGTTGTTTTGTTTGTTTACAATTCTTTATGCTTAACAAAATTAAAAACTGCTAAAGTAAAAACAAACATGAAAATTGAGTTGCGATAACATAAAAAGAATAAATTAATTTTGAACAAGCCTTCAAAAATAAAACCGGTTGTTGTAAATTCGTTCTATGTGCCAACATTTTTTGAAATGTGGCATAGCAACTAATTTTATTTAAATAGAAATATCTTGAATAAAGCTGAAACAAAGTATACATTCGATAACAGCCTTGACTTAGGTGGACCAGGTAAATTTGTAGGTGATGCAAAAATGCACTATTTTACTTGAAAGAGTTAGAGGCGCGTCATTGGATTTCTGCATTAATCTGCAAAGTACATTCGATATGATTTTTTAAAAAAGCTTTTCGTTCGGAGTTTTGAAGATTTAACCAATAATTAATTTAAGTACATTACTTCAGTAAAATTATTAGTCATTCTTCATCGCAATCATCATCTCTATTTTTGTTTTCTAACCAGCAAAATGACGTTGGAGCAATTATACTTAGAACAACTAAAGCAATTACTTTGACCAGCTTTAGAAAATGTCAAAATATTTTCATTAGGTTAAAAGTTTTTACTTGATTTAATTATTGTATACAGTGAGGTGACCAAACTTTCAAGTTGTTGGCCAGGACCACAAGTAAAATGCAGTTAAGAGTTTTTTGTAAAAAACATTTGAATGACGAGAGTAAGAGTTGAACCTAAACCATCTCGATCGCATGCATTAGCATCAATTGAACAATTCAACCACTCTGCTGAAAACATATTGCGCTCTTAGTCAATGCTGTTACAGAGTAGTTTTCGTATTGGGTTACAGCGTGATTTCCAAAAGAAGTTTTTTTCTTTTGTTTGAAGTTGCAGATAATATTTTTGTTCTACAGTATATGCCGAATTCGTAGCAATCATATACAAAAATAGAAATTATCCATCTTTAAAGCAGTGGTTTTTAAATTGTGTCAGATAGTAAATCTTTTATGCTCTTCTAAGCTTGGAATAAGGGTAGGCTCTGATCAATATTTACAGTTAAAACAAAAACTTTTCCAAAACATGACAACAAAAAACTTAAAAACTAAATACAATTTTCAATAACAAAAATCTGTGCTAAATACCATTCAATTTACAAGCTTTTGTTTATTAAAAATTTTTCAAATACTTATTCAAAGTATTCTATACAGTACTGTTTGAATAAATATCTGAAAAAGTTTTAATAAAAAATAGCTTATAATTTGGATGGTATTTAGCTGGGATTTTTGTAAAAAATTTTTTTTAAATAATTTTCCCCGTCTATGTATCCAGAGATGGCTTTACAAAAAGGGGGGCTCTCTAAAAAAAAAGTTCTTCAATTTAGGTGGGGCACTATTGAGTGATCCAAAGCATGTATATCTACTTTTTAGTGTCTCAAAACAATGTAATATCTAAAAAAATATGTCTTTACTTTAACAAGCACAAGTGACACAACCATCGAGCAGTAGCCGAGCATGTTGCTGATTCAAATTTTTTTTTTCTTTCCTTTTTGCAATGCTATCGACATCCCGATGTCACTATTAAGAAATAGAGCAATTTCTTGTGTAGAGGGGGTCACTTCTTGATGTATTTTAGAGAGGAATTGGTGCAGCCGCACCGCTTGCACCCTATTAAACCCATCACTGTATGTATCCTACAATGGATCTACTACTCATTTCAAGTTTGGACCTAATTTGGTTTTCAACAGTTTTGGATTATTTTAGGGTGTAACGCTGATTTTTATTTTTTTTTAATTTTTTAATTTGAAATACAAAATAAATAAAGATTTCGGACTAAAAAAAGGGCTTCTACGGCGTGTGGCACAAAGGAGCAGACAAATGAGCTGGTAATGCATTGTGCTCCATCTATTATCATCCAAATGGAGCCCGTACTTTCTCAGATGTCAACAACAAGAGCATGGTGACCTGGCTGACGAAACATGTCCGGCCATTTAGAGGACCATCCAGCTCCAGTCCATCTCCCCCAACCAAATAATATCTAAAATGCTTGGCTTATAACAAGCGCTTTTTAACCAGGATCCCAAGAAACTTAAAGGTTTCCTGAAACATTCACTAGGTTTTATAAGTTTTCAATATTATCTATTAACTTTCATTAAATGGATAAAGGGGAGTGCAAAATTAGCTTAAAGATTTCGTACTATCCTAAAGTATCGAAGAATAGACTACTGATTTAAAAAAAGCTAAATCAAAGTTGGACAAACTTTCTAGCTTGATGGCCAAATTGAGTAGTTGATTTTGATTGCAGGCCACACTATTTTTTGCAACGTGAACCCGTATCTCAAACTTAGATCAAGACAAAAGAAGAAAGATCTTCACTTTGGTTTGTAGAACCATTCTTTGAAGTGAAGACAAAAAACGTCTTCACTTTGTTTTGATTAGTTTGATTTACTTATAGCCGGTTGAGGTGGAAACCTTTTTTTAGAGATCACTATTTTTTAGGTCAAAAATTGAAAATTCCGAGACTGATTCAACGTAAAGACCTTTTTTTGGTCTTATCTCTAAATTTAAGACAAAATTTCTTCTCATTTCAGAAAAGTACCAGAAGATGATGATTTGAGCAAATGCCATAAAATTTGGGCAAAACTGGATTACCCTCCAAACATTTTTTTGACTGGTACTCATAAAGTTTCACCATTTATGGTGATAAAAACTAAAAAAAGTCTTTATTTTGTCTTTTTACATAGTTCACATTGAATGTTTGATGGACCGAATAAAATGACTTGGTCGACCGGATTTGCCCCGCAGCTTTGATTTGCTCATGTCAGAGCTAAACCATAGAATGAAAACCCCTGGTTCAAAACGTGCTCTTGTCGCCATCTTCTCTTCTTCCTTAGAAAAAACAACTTTTGAAAATATCTCTGCTTGTTATAAATGAATAAGCAGCAAAATTACTTTTATGCCATGAAACTTTGAGCAAAAGGAAATAAGCTCATAAATTTTTTTATTAATACTTTCTACAGTATTTGACGCTTCTAATAAGCTTTTTCAAACATATTTTGCATAATAAAACCAGAATTTGTTGGTATATGTATTTGTTATAGCAAAAACCAGAAAAAGCAGCAAAATAGCTTTGAGTAATTATTATTCAGTCAATAATGTCAAAGCAACTTTTACCTCAAAGTAGAGTGTTTCAAATGCTTTTAACTTGTCAACAACATTCACAAGCATACCAAAACCTTTTTGTCTGTAAACCTAAGCTTTTCTCTGAAATTCCCCAGCCCAAAGGATTGCCCTTACTGGGAACAACTCTTGATTACACCAAATAATCGAAACTTTGATCCTTCATTGGTGCACGAGTTTTTCCAGAAACGCCACAAAGATTTAGGATCCATTTACAAGGAAAATCTAACACCAGGTTTAATAAATATGATAGTTCACATTTCTGCGCCTGAAGATATCGAAACTGTGTACCGCCATGAACAAAAGTGGCCTTTTCGTCCTGTTCTTAAACCAATTGAGCGCGGTCGAAATCTACAGTAAATAACAGGAATCCTGTAATAATCAAAGTCAAGAGTGGTATAACATTCGAAAATTTTACAATGAACACTTGCTCAAAAACAAGATCGTTTTTGCTTACACAAAACAACATTTGGAAGTTAGCAATAAATTGGCAGATTTCATCAAACAAAACAAAGACGTTAACTTTGTTTGGAAATCCTAAAGGACCACTTGAGCTAGGTAACTCGAATACCTGCGCTGAAACAAAGCTGTGTCTAAATTTTATTTTATTCCGGCTCAAGAAGTAGTCTGCTATGAGCCTGAAGATTTTATATTGTTGGTTTGAACGAAAGCTCGGGTTGATCCGTTAAAGACTTTTCTTCGCAAACAAACAGAGACCACTGTCTCTAATAAGAATGAATGTATTACAAAAATTCACGACCGACGAAAATTCTATTCCACGCTTTGCCAAACTGCAAAGCGATCTCAACGCTATTACTTGATTCAACCAACACAAGTAATTCTACTTCTGTAGAACACAACTCCAAAACACTGGCGAAAAATAAATTCAACACTGGCCCCAAATTCTACTTTCTCTCCAGCGCTTTATGCGTCTCTCTCATCGTCAGTAGAAATATGTGATCCATTTGGTGAGTTTTTACGCTAGTGGCGCTAGAGAGCAGGAGCAGGAGCAGGAGCCAGGAGCGCTGACGTCATCGCAGGAGCGGTGGCGGAGGATGGCGCTAGAAAGCAGTTACGGATCCGAATCCTATTCCAAATCCTATTTTGAATCCTATTCCGAATCCTAATCCAAATCCTAATCAAAATCCTATTTCTACTCCTATTCCTAATCCTATTCCTATTTCTAATCCTAATTCTACTCCTATCCCTAATCCTAATCCTAATCCTAATCCTATTCGTATTCCTAATCCTAATCCTAATCCTATTCGTATTCCTAATCCTAATCCTACTCCTATTCCTAATCCTACTCTTATTCCTAACCTACTCCTATTCCTAATCCTATTCCTATTTCTAATCCTAATCCTATTCCTAATCCTACTCCTATTCCTAATCCTATTCCTATTCCTAATCCTACTCCTATTTCTAATCCTACTCCTATTCCTAATCCTACTCCTATTTCTAATCCTACTCCTATTCCTAATCCTACTCCTATTTCTAATCCTACTCCTATTCCTAATCCTACTCCTATTCCTAATCCTACTTCTATTCCTAATCCTACTCCTATTCCTAATCCTACTCCTATTCCTAATCCTATTCCTATTCCTAATCCTACTCCTATTCCTAATCCTACTCCTATTCCTAATCCTACTCCTATTCCTAATCCTACTCCTATTCCTAATCCTATTCCTATTCCTAATCCTACTCCTATTCCTAATCCTACTCCTATTCCTAATCCTACTCCTATTCCTAATCCTACTCCTATTCCTAATCCTACTCCTATTCCTAATCCTACTCCTATTCCTAATCCTACTCCTATTCCTAATCCTACTCCTATTCCTAATCCTAATCCTATTTCCATTCTTATTCCTATTTCTAAGAAAGACGATGATCCTGAGTTCAAATCTTATCCAAGACAATATTAATCCTAAACCTAAGAAAGATATAGTCTTGAGTTTGACTCCCACCCAAGACAGTATAAATCCTTGTCCTAAGAAAACCAGTGGTCTTGAGTTTGATTCCTACCCAAGATAATATAAAGCCAAACTCTATGAAAGACAGTAGTCTTGAGTTTGATTCCTTCCCAAGTGTTCCGTTCCTAAAAATCGCCCACATTATGTAGATTCACAATCTCATAAAAAATCTCTTTGATTTCGCTTTGGTCCGGCTCAAATAGCCGAAGAAATAACAGTTTTATAAGTAATTTAAATATTTTACATTTAGTTATAAAAAATGGCAACACTGCTTAATTTCACGAATCTTGAAGTACATTCCAGAACTATCCGCTTGACCTGTTTTGACTATGACGTAATAGCAATAGTTGTTTTTGAATTGAGTAAATTTCAGAACATTCGAGAAACCTTACCGACTGGTATAAATAAGGTTCGCTGAAAAGCAGTATTATTAATTCGATGTTTCGTTGTGGTAACTTAAAATTGGAAAATTGTTAGCTGTGTAAATTCATAGTTTTTTGGTCGCAAGTCTTGGGTTGTCTACGTCAGTGCTCTTCAACCAGTGTTCACGGTGAACCCTGGGGTGCATGAAAATTTTCCAAGGGTTCACCAAAAGGGTGCATAAGGGTACATCACAAAAATGTCGCACTAAGACTAAACAGATGCTTTTGACAAAAAACATTCTGTTAGCACAAATTAGTATTGACTGACCAATAACATTGAGGATTTAACATGGCTTTTGTACATTTTGAAGTGTGGAGCGTAAGAATTAGGGTACGTCAAGCTAATTGTTTTACAGCAATTGATTAATTATTTGTAACGCATAAGCAAGAGACAATGAGCCATTATTAAGTGAATTATTATTAGTAATATAATAAGTACAGTGCAAGGTATCTCAGTAGCCGTGACAGTGTGAAGGATTTGCTTTAGAGCAGAGTTTCCCAAACTGGGGTCCGTGATGGCTGCACAGGAGGTCCGCGACGTTATGACAGGAATGACCAAACATTCGAACGTTATGACAGGAATGACAGGAAATAGTTAAATAATTTAAATTTACTTGATGCGTCGGATACTTTATGCTCCCACTGTATTTAGTCTAAAGCTTATGTGTGTTGTAGAGGTTTTAGTGTTTAGACCAGTGGTTCTCAACCTTTTTGCCGTTAAGTACCCCTGAGTCATAAAAACAATCAACGTGTACCCCTGATAAACTGATACCAATTTAAGTGAGTATATTTTTACTACTAGTTTAATTAGCATTTTTAATATAGTATTACAAAGAATATAAACAAAAATATTTATTTCAAATACTTTGTAGGCTACTGATTAATTATTAATGTGAAGGCTGTGCCTGTTTGTTGCAAATAAGTTTCTCAATTCGAGGAGCGGTATTAGACAGGCACACGCGTAAGTCATGCTCCACATTAAGGCGTGATCGATGTTTATTTTTCATGTTTAACGGTGTCGAAAATCCTTGCTCGCACAGGTAAGTACTGGGGAACATAAGTAAAGAGTTCAGAACAATATTAGATACAGCAGGGTAAGTCACACTCATCTTTGTCCAAAACTTGGTAAGGATGAGCGTTTCAAATGCATCTTTTGCAAAAGAGTCATTTACCAAATCTAAGAATTCTTCTTGAATGCTATCTGGAAGAGATTGCACATTTACAATGAATGGGTTTCGAATCAGTTTTGATTCTATTTCACTCAATTCAGGGAAGTAAGACTGCAACTCCTTTCGCAGAGAAGCTAGGTGGGCTTGCACAAGCTGCGCCACTTCTAGATTTCCACTGATTTTAGTTTTAGTTTTATTAAGTGCCTCATCAAGGTTTTCAAACATGCTCAGATTTCCATCTTTGACCTTTTTTTTAGAGATTGAGCTTCATATTAAATGTCCTTAGTTTGTCCATGAAATCAATCACTGTATGAAAACGGCCTTGGAGAGACAAGTTCAATAAATTAAGCCTCGAGAATACAGTATATCAGAAAGGTTGACCAACTTTTGAAGCCACTGGCTGTCTGACAGTTGACCTTGTCTTGTTAACACATTTGAAAAATTCAAAAAGCTCTTCCTTTAGTGATTCTACTCTTCTTATCACATTTCCCCAAGACAACCAGCGAACCTCAGTGTGAAACAGTAACGCTTCATGATCACTTCCTAATTCCTGGCACAGTAAAGAAAATAGCCCTGTATTTAGAGAACTTGATTTGATGGTATTTATCATATGCACGACATCATCAAGTACTAATTTTAACCCTGGTGGTAGAGTTTTACATGCCAGAGCATATCGATGAAGCATGCAATGAAGATGCTTTGTTTTAGAATTCATCTCTGCTACTTTTCCTCGAAACCCTGATTGACGGCCAAGCATTGATGGTGCTCCGTCAGTTGTACATGCATATACATTATTCCAGGACAATCCTTCTCTCTCAAAAACATTTGAGATCTTAATAAAAATTTCTTTGCCTCTTGTTGTGGAATCTAGAGTATGACGAACAAAAATTCTTCCTTAAAATCTTCGCCACCAACGTATCGTACAAACACAAGGAGTTGAGCACAAGCAGTCACATCAGTCGACTCATCAAGTTGGATAGCAAATTTTCCAAAAGTGCCTTTTTTAATTCCGCAATCACTTGTTGTTTGACATCATCAGACATATCTACTATTCGTCGACGAACTGTATCGTTGGAGTGGGGTATCAATGCAACCTTCTCAGTATCACATCCACCAACACATCGAATTATATCTTTACAGCAAGGGATGATTAATTTCTCTGCAATGTTGTGAGATTTTTTTTCTTCTGCAATTCTCAGTGATATCATGTAAGACGCACGCAGCCCAGCTTCATTTTGTTGACTGATATACCCTAAACGATCTAGGCGTGCTCGTTTTAATTCATTTTCTTTTTGCTTGAAAAAAGCTGTATCCTTACTTTTATGATTTGGATGACATCCGTTTAGATGGCGTTTGAGAAAGGTAGGCTTCATGCACCCAACGGATAAAACCTTACAGCATAAAACACACTATGGAAATTGACGGCCATTTTTGTTAATGGCACTGAATCCATACTGGATGTAGTTTTCATAATACTTTCTTTTCTTCGCTAGAGAAGACATAACTAAATAACAATTTTGGAATAATAACTAGAAAAAACACATCAACATGCTTTAATAAGTTAGATTTTTTAGAAAGTAAATGTATTTAAAAACTTAAGGCAAAAATAAACATTACAAAAACAATTCTACCTCAAATAAAGTAATAAACTACCAGCTGATTAGGCTTTAGTTTAAAATAAAAAATTAAAATTTAATTTATTCCATCCTTTCTTTTCTTTGCGTTTTTTGTTCTGTATAGTATGTCAGCAAGTCAATAATTGTCTTAAAAAATGAATCACTTAAGTTAACTTCATCCCTATTCTATTTTTTCTTCAAAAAAATTTTGCCATGTCTAGTTTGACAACTAACTAATAAGGTTTAGATTTGTTTTGTGCTACTTAAAGTATACTCGCATAGCTTATCTGGCAAAGTTGTGGGTTTCACATTGTCGCGTCACAGCAACACAAGATCAGGCAAAATTTACGCCGAGTTTTCAATCGGCATGCATTTTAGTATAGAATATTGCAGTAAAAAACAACCATACGTAAAAATTCGACTGCCAACCAAGTACCCCTTGAAATTTTCTCGCGTACCCCAGGTTGAGAACCACTGGTTTAGACACTGCTTTTGGTTAGTGATAATGTGATGGATATGTTGCCAATAACCGATTACTTAACAAAGAATTTACTTTCTACCATAGACACCATTTGAAATTGTTTTCTGCACATTTAAAAAGTACTTTTTAAAAGAGAAATACGACCATTTTGAATGGTTTCTAAACCTTTTTGTTGTCAAAAAATTGGTTTATACTTTTGGTTTATACTTTTTGATTAAGCATTTAATGTCATCAATCTTGTTAATTATACAATGCATATTTACTGATATTATACTAAAGAGATCGGTATGACTATTGTACTTTTTATTGTTTAAATTTTTTCTTTTAATTTCGAGTTTGATTCCTAACCAAGACTTCAAAATATGGCATAAGATTTTTTCAAAGCATTCTGCAAGATTTTAAAGCAAAAAAATCAAACCGCTTTTTATTTTAAGCACTCGTAAAACGAACCTACCTAACCTTTTCTTGTTTTTAAGCGCAATAGAAAATTCTTTAACCAGTTTCCTGTTTTTAAGCACTCCATAGAAAAAAAAAAAACCTATCAAAATATGTTCTGCAAAGGGCAAGTTTGGACACGCCAGGTCAATACACAATTTTCCCATGGGGAATTCCCTGGGTTTTTTACTGGGATTGTTTGTATAGGTTTCTTTGTGCATTGCAAACTTTGTCTTGATTTTTGTTATATTTATGTTCAATTTCTCAATTTTTCCCTAAAAAAGTTTGGTTTTTAGATATTTTTATTCAATTTTAAAACTTTTTTTCTAAAAAGACCTTGACTTTTATTATAACTTTGTTTAATTTTTTCTAATCAATCTTAATTTTTTATAACTATCTTTAAATTTTTTATAGGCGAGCTTGATTTTTGTTATACTTATGCTCAATTTTTCAAAAATATTTCTTACACAACCTTGGTTTTTGTTACACCTATCTTCAATTTTTTCTAGGCTAGCTTGATTTTTGGTATACTTATGTTCAATTTTTCAAAAATATTTCTTACACAACCTTGGTTTTTGTTACACCTATCTTCAATTTTTTCTAGGCTAGCTTAATTTTTGGTATACTTATGTTCAATTTTTCAAAAAATTTTCTTAATTAACTTTGTTACACCTTGTTGAATTTTTCAAAAGTTTTCTTCGTCAACCATCATTTTTATTATATCTTTGTTGAAATTTTAAAAGTTTTTCTTTAGACAACCTTGATTTTTGTCACACATTTGTTTAATTCTTCAAACATTTTCTTAGTCAACCGTGATTTTTAGATATCTATCTTCAATTTTTTCTTGACAACCTCGATTTTTGTTATACCTAACCTTAATTTTTCTTGTCAATCTTGATTTTTCTCATGCCTATGTTTAATTTTTCTTAACAATCATGGTTTTTGTCTTATCTTTGTTTAATTTTTCTTCGTAACCTTGATTTTTGTCATTCCTAACCTCAATTTCTTCTAGAGAAACTTGATTTTTGTTATACCTTTGCTCAATTTTTTCTAAACAACCTTGTTTTTTGTCAAACCTATGCTTAATTTTTCCTAGGCAACCTTGATTTTTGTCACATCTACCTTCAATTTTTCTTGGTAACCTTGATTTTTGTCATATCTAACCTCAATTTCTTCTAGACAAACTTGATTTTTGTTACACCCACCTTCAATTTTTTTTTTTTTTTTTTTTCTAAACAACCTTGGTTTTTGTTATATCTATCTTCAATTTTTTCTTTACAACCTCGATTTTGTTATACCTTTGTTTAACTTTTCTTGAAAAACTTAATTGTTTTTTATAACTATCTTCAATTTTTTTTTCCCCGGCAATCTTGATTTTGTTATATCTACGTTTAATTTTTACTTGGTAGCCTTGATTTTTCTCACAACTTTGTTTAATTTTTTCTTGGCAACCTCGATTTTGTTATATCTAGGTTTAATTTTTTCTAATCAATCTTAATTTTTGTCATACCTAAACTAAATTTCTTTCTAAATAACCTTGATTTTTGTCATAACTCTCTTCAATTTTTTCTTAACAACCTCGATTTTTGTCATAACTTTGTTTAATTTTTCTTAGTAATCTTGATTTTTGTCATACCTATCCTCAATTTCTTCTAGACAAACTTGATTTTGTTATACCTTCGCTTAATTTTTTCTTGATAACCTTGATTTTTATTATACTTATCTTCCATTTTTTTCTAAACTGCCTTGTTTTTGTTATACCTAATCTCAATTTTCCTTATACCTTTATTTAATTTTTTCTTGGCAACCTTCATTTTTGTCATACCTTTGTTTAATTTTTCTTAACAATCTTAATTTTGTTGCACCTACCTTCAATTTTTTTCTAAACAACCTCGCTTTTTGTCATACCTTTGTTTAATTTTTCTTAACGATCTTGGTTTTGTAGCACCTACCTTCAATTTTTTTCTAGACAAACTTGATTTTGTTATACCTATGCTTAATTTTTTTCTTGGTAACCTCGATTTTTGTCATACCTAACCCCAATTTTTTTTAGACAAACTTGATTTTGTTATATCTATACTTAATTTTTTTCTTGGTAACCTTGATTTTTTTAGATACCTACAATCGATTTTTCCCTAAGAAAGCTTGATTTTTAGGTACCTTTATTCGATTTTAAAACTCTTTGTCTAAGCAGTCTTGATTTTTGTTATACCCAATCTCAATTTTTCTTTAAGCAACCTTGATTTTTATTATGCCTATGTTTAACTTTTTTTTTCTAAACAAGCTTGATTTTTTGTTACACCCTTGTTAATTTTTTTCTTGACAAACTTGATTTTTATTTGCAGTCAAAGTAATTCTTAAAAGTTTTAAACAAAAATTTTTATTGATAGGTTATTCGTGTTCAATAAGCAGATGTTTCATAATAAAAAAGTCGTCTTTTTTCTTTATTATTTAGTAAACCGAATTCAAACATAATTATTATTTTTATGGAGTATGAATTCGCTTTCTAGTGTTAACATTTTAATTGTTTCAAAAATGAATTCAGTCCAACTACGTTTAATCTTTTGGTCGTTTTATAAACTTTTAATAATAAGAAAGCTACCCGTAATCTCTGTAAGCGTGACAATGTGTGTCAAAATCTCCTCTTACACAGAAGCTGGCCGTGTCCTGTTCATAGCGTATTTCGTTTCCTGTTAAAACTGTGACATATTCATGATCGGAGTTTGAAAATCTGGTTACCTTAATTTTCAGAGTAAAAAATAGAGTAAGCAAAAACTTTCTATGATGCACCTTGATTTTTATAGTTTTTAACAATTTTCTGTAAAAAGGAAATTTCATTACAAACTTGACTCAAAAAATTTGATTTCAAAACACCGACTTAAGCTTAGTTTGATCCCCAGTCAATTGCAACTGTTTATGTTAAAATGTTTTACATTTTTTCACTTTTACTAAAGAAATTCATCATAAAACTGAACGTTTTAATTCACTTTACTAATTAAATTTTCTAAAATTAACGTAAAGTTTGAAGTCAAAGAAGACCAACGTAAGTTTAAAAAGTTTTGTATAAGTAAGATCAATTCCATGAAAAATCGGTTGTATTTTGAAAATATAATAAGATTTATTCTATCAAGTCCTATCGCGCAGTTAGTTTATATGTCTAAATGAAAACAAACCAATCTGAAATTATTTAATTAACTTATTGACTAGCTCGAAATCTAAAAATAAACTCTTCAAAAAGCAGGATTTTTAAAAAGATTTTTAAAAAGATTTTTAAAGGATTTTTTAAAAAATACAAAAAACTTTGCTTTCAGGATACGGTTTTGCTTGGGGTAACAAACACAAATAAAGAAACCAACAAATTCACTCTTTTATCTTGAACGTTGCTAACCTCTAAGAAAAAGGTGTGGACATCAACGATGTCAAAGAAAACGTATACGGATATTAAAAATTAAACTTTTAAATTTCATTTTCCGCCACAACGTTTTGTGGTTAAGTTTTAAATTATTGCACTAGTTAACCAAAAATACTTTAGTTTTCTTTCCCCAAATACATGTTTTAACCAAAAATTTCATTAATTGATATTAAAAATTGATCCACGAATATAATTTTATACATTTTTCAGACGGAGGTATTGCGGTTAGGTGCTAAAAATTGTAAAACTTTGAGCCTAATTGTCACCATTTAAAAATTCTCTCAAGAATCGCACATTGTAAAGTTTTTTGTATGGAAACACTAGATTCCTTTTACGTGAAAAAATTTAACTTTTTGAAAAGCCGACCTTTTTTCCAAGTGTCTTACATTTTAAAGTTACAAAAACACTAGCTTGCTTAAAAAATCTAAAAAAAAAAAATTTTCCTGAAAAGTGTACGTTTTCTCCAAGTGCCGCAGAATTTTGTTAGTTTTTAAAACAAAATCCTAAAAAATTCTACTTTATGTTAGATTTTTGCCATTTTTTAACGCATAGCAACAATTCAATCTCAAAATTTTTATCACAATTGTTTTCTTAATTGCACAAATGTTGTAATTTTGTCAAACTCTTTGTATAATTGTTGCACAGAAGCAAATATTTCGACTTTTGCACGGTTCTCATTTTACTTAGTTTTTTCTTTCCAAAGGGAAAAGATATCGATTCGTTTGTTTTAAATACTAAGCAACAACACAAACATTTCAAAGTAAACTAACAAAAAGTTGACTAATCAAGTTTATTAGACTCATCTCTTCATGAAAAGATATCAACTTTTGACTTAAAGAGTTTTTTCACCTTGTAACCTAAGGGTTTTTAATCTACTTTGCATTAAAAGGTGTTTAGCATCACAAAATTTCACGAGATTCCCTCAAGTTGAAACCGTCTTGATTGAAAAATAGCAAATTTCGTGTTAAAAATTGTTCGGTTTGCAAATCAATATCTGTTTTTAGCAACTTTTTATTTATCATGTGACCTAAATGTGATGCTTTAAATTAACTTTACGATAAAAATCAGTCAACCTTACAAATTTTAACTAGTTTAAGTTGAAACCGTTTGTGCCTCAAAAAATCTGAAACATTACGTTTCAACAAGATTTAATTTTGCCTTTTTACAAGCAAACTTTTCGAAACAAATCTACATTTTACTTTGTTCACGTTTCAATAGCTAAGTTTGTTGTTTCAAAAGTAAAGACCAACAAATTTTTTTTATTTTTCAATTTGAAGTCACAACTTGCGTATTTTGATTTATAAACCTAAACTTTCTTAATCTATTATGCATGTAAATTGTAGAGCACATCAATTTTTATGTTTTCATCTGGTCTGTTAGATTTTTATTTTAAAAAATTTTCTCGACTATATGTATTGTTGTCTTTAGTTATAAAAAAATTATCACAATTTGTTAAGAATTTTCTTTTATTATCATTTATAAGTTCATTTGATGGTAAGATATTGGAAGTACGTATTTTACCACAAAAAAAGCCAAAGAATTGAAAAAAAGCAAAAGGAACAGTTTGAAGCACTCACTCGTTACGTTGAATTGCAGAAGTCAAAAACCAGTCTCAGTCATTTTCAGAAAGTAATGGAAGAAAGCGATTTGTGTCAAAAAGATAAAGACACAATCTTTACAGACGTTCTTGGATTAGGAATCGATACCACAACTAGCGCAGCATCTTTTGTTCTCTATTGCCTTGCAAGCAATCCTGATAAACAGGAAATTTTAAGAAATGAAATAAATGAACTCTTTTCATCTGGAGAAGAAATCTCAGGGAGAACTTTACAACTCATGAAGTACATGCATGCTGTTAACTTGGAGGCTCAATGTCTATTTCGATTGCTCGTATTTTTTCAACGAAAGTTACCAGTTGATTTAGTGCTGTCTGGATACCAAGTACCAGCCGGAACAATTGTGTAATCCAATGCCAATTTTGGAAACAGCTGAAATCCAAAATACTTTGAGGATCCGAATAGTTTCATTCCTGAACGATGGTTGGACAAGAGTCTTCATAAAGACAACAGATTTGTCTTGTCGGGAAGCTTTGGAATGGGTTCAAGAATGTGCCCAGGACGACAATTTGAAATGCAAGAAGTGGAAACCCTTGTCATATCTCTTCTCAGAAGATTTAAACTTGAATATCACCATGCTCCATGGAATGTCAGAACAAATCTCATTGGTGTTCCTTCAGAAGTGCCGAAATTTGCATTTTTGCCGCTAAACAATAATTAAATTTGTTGGTTTTTATTTTTTAATTGCTTCAAAATGCATAGTTTTTGAAAATTATTTTCTTTTTGATAAGGTTGTTGCAACAACATTTATATTGAACAATTTCGTAACTAAACTATTGCATTTACAAACTCAAAAATAAATAGAACTTTGTGCTGTTGAAAAAATTTCAGAATTTTAAGAAGAAAGTGTATATATGTAAAATATGTATATGTTAAACTGCGTATAACTCCCCATTCAATCGCGGTTCTATTTTTGTAACTGATACAAACAGCTTTGGGTGCTCTAAAATTTTTTTCAATTCTTAATATATCTATTTTTTTGTAATTAGATTTTTGATATATATTTAAAAAACCTAATTAGTTTGTTAAGTTTAAGAACATTGGGTACAGCATTTGGGCATGCTGTCGAATTTTCAGAGAGCGGTTTATCAAAATTGAACCTGTTTATAACTTTTGTTTTTAGCTTTTTATGCGCAATTTTATGTGTTAGCTCAATATAAAAAGTAAGTAGAATTTTGAAAAACATCGTAATCATTTTTGTACATAAACGAATAATAGGCTACTTATATTTATGTTACCGTTATATGTTTGCCATGCGTGTAAATATAGTAATACAGTGGTGTTGGGTAGTTTGAAACTGCACAACGCAGGTAGAAAAAATTTACACCCATGTCACTTGTACTTAGTCTTGTTGGTAACGCCGCTCATACTGCGAAGTGCAATTCTGTTCAATGCTATTTTATTTTTGTTTAGTTCCTCAATAAAAACAAAATTTTAAAATAGATTTTAAAATATTTTCATTTTTAAAGTCAGGATCAGAAAACCCAAAAGGTCAAGAAGTGGGAGAACGTTATGGCTTGCTTCATCAGCATTATTAAAACGCTGGTCAATAAGCTTTATGCTGTTCCGAATTCGTTTTTTTTTTCGGCCTGAGAAAGTTTATTTACTTACGCTTTTCACATACTAACTTACGCTATAACAGAAATAACAGACGCTTTTGATTTACAGTAGAAGTCTAAAAGTTTTTGTCAGTTTTGTATTGTGTTCATTTACATTTTTTCAGTTTTTTTAAATTTGCCTTTTTTTGAAAATTCACCAAAAATGTATATATGTCACGCTACGATTTCAATTTTATCAAATAAAGACATTGCACCTTTTCAAATTAATTGTTTAAATCGACACCTTTTTGGAATAATTATTCAGATCGTAACCTTTTTAAATTAATTGTTTAAATCGACACCTTTTTGGATTAATTATTTAAATGGTAACCTTTTTAAATTAATTGTTTAAATCGCATTAACGTTCACGCGATTATTTAGAATTTATTTGTGACTATTTGCCGTTGTTGCCCTGGACAGCTGTCTGGATTACGGATTTACGCGGTGAAGTGACTTTGTTCTCGTTGTTGAAAAAGGACGGGTATAGAGCGTTCCTTCACATGTGGTCGCTAAAAAGGTGTATATATACGGGGCGGCAACGAGAAGACATTATTAAGAGATTTAATTGTAGATGCAGATATAAAGGCGGATTCGAGATGACGAACGTATTCTGTGTGTATTTTAGTATGTGAATGCATCTGTCGGGCTGCAAGTTGGTATTAAGCGATAGCGGGAAAATTTATAAAATTCATTATATTCTTTTGCGGCTCTGTAAATTCGGTTAGGTAATTTGTATGTGTTTAATCTATTGGTAAATTGTAGCATCTCGTGTATAATTTTGGCACTTGTTTTTATTTTCATTTAATCTTTTTGTCTTCGTTTCTTCAATATAATTAATTCAGATTGTAATACCTGTCTGTCCTTCTAGACCGCTAGGCCCCGCCAGTTTAACACTCGCATAAGCTCCTTTCAACAGGTTGGTGATTTTTTACGATAATTACGTAGGGTTCGCCTCTAGTATCTTGTAGTTATTCTGGTACTAAGTAGGTAGAGTGTGACAATAAATATGTAAAATTTTCAATTTATAATAACTAATGGATTCAGAAACAGGACTAAGAAGGTTTTAATTGTCAAAGGTTAAATAAAACAAACCAACACAAATACTTTTTCAATTTTTTTGAGATCGGTTTGACAGAATCAAATGTACCATAACTGGTAAAACTGAGGTACATGTACTATTCTAGGGGTTAAGTTCAAATTTATTCAGTCAAATAATTTTGACCATTTTACTCCCATGTTGATATATTCAAAATAATATTTCGAGATTGATTAATATTGAAAAAAGATGTGCAATAAATAATAAAAAATCAACTGAAATAGTAAATTTATTCCATTAAAGGAGCTATAAAAGTGGGATACACATGTCTTATTAATTGTAAAGCACTGTTTCTCAAACTGTGTGGCGCGGCACACTATCGTGCAGTGAGAAATTTTTAACTGTTTTGCAAAACATTTCAAAAAACATTTATTTATGCTCTGCAACGGCAACGAAACATACTTTATGACAAAGGAAAAGTATGTTTTTTTATGGGCAGCAACTAAAAGGCTCAAAAATGTCAAATTTAATTCGAATTACGTTAAGTTTTGATGATCAGTTGTCTTCCAGGCTAGTTTCGTACATCAAGCACGTCAAACTCGCGGCCCGCAAAGACTTTAGCAGAAGTTTTTTACTCAGATGCTCAATACGAAATCGAATTAATAAGAAATTCAGAACTAAATTTAAATAATTAAAGTGACAAGGTTTATTAACTAGAGCTTGATTTTCTAGCCGAAACTAACCAACCAATTAAGTGAAGACCTTTTTTTGATCTTCACTTTGATTTCAACATAAAATTTAAAAGAATAACCGGTATCAGTCAAACAATTCAAGTGAACACTTTTCTTATTGGCCTTTACTTTTTTTTGTAATCAGATTACTGCCCGTGGTAAACTTTCAGGCTAAAATTTCACCGATGCGACCCACACATGCGCGCGAGTTTGACAAGCCTATGTACACAATATGACGAACTTAAATATTTTATGTGAAAACAAACCGTTCAAAATTTAGTGAAGAACAATAAATCAAAGTCTTTATTTCATTAATAGAAAGTTAGATGAATAAAAATATAAAAATTAGAGGCCTTTTTGTAAAACGCTATAATGCCTCAGATGAAGCAAAACGTTGAAAACTTAGTGAAGACCAAAAAAAGATCTGGACTCTGGTCCAAGTGTGCCACAAAATTTGGAATGGTAGCAAAGTGTGCCGTGGACGCAAAAAGTTTGAGATCCACTGTTGTAAAGTATCAACTTTAAAATAGCGGTCGACAAACTCATCTAATTGTTATACTGTAAAATTAAAAGTCAATTTGAATAAACATTTGGTGGTACAGAATTTGAAGATTGCTTGAAGTAAAAGATTTTTCTTCCCAAAGCTTTTCATCTGACACTCTTCAGGGAAAATCGTCAGAATGAAGCAGAATTGAAACCGAACTAAATTCGAACTAAATTCGGTTTCAATTCTGCTTCATTCTGACGATTTCCCCTGAAGAGTGTCAGATGAAAAGCTTTGGGAAGAAAAATCTTTTACTTCAAGCAATCTTAAAAGTCAATTGTTTTAATTTTAAAAATAAGTAAAATGCTACAATCTCATTCATACCAACCTTTTCATTATTGTCAGAAGAGTCTTATAAAATTGTTAATTCAAGCCTAAAAAAATATAAAAATTAAATCGAGGTGAGAATTTCCTGGTAAATTTTGTCTTTTTAATTTATTTCAAAACACTATAAATTTTCATTTTAAATTTACCAGACCATTCCGAAGCCATACTAATTTTATTTTTTGGTCTTCGCAAATTTCTTTTTTATCGATGTAAAAAATTTTCAAGGTTATTATGTTTTCTTATCAAGAAAGAGATGATTTTGTTTTAAGTTCAAAAAGTTTGTTGTTTATCATTGAACAGTAAAACATCTTTTTTGATACCAGGTATATTTTTAAAATCTTTATTCATGCTCTTCTGGTAAAATCTGAGTGAAATTGCTGTTAATTCTTTATTAAAAAGTAAAACAATAATAAAAACTCAAGGTTTCGGTGTACTATGATTCAATAAACCTTCATCAGGAGATTAAGCAAAACATAAATATCATCCGCAATAAATAAGAAGACTTTTGGAGTCCTTTTTTATTCATTTTAATAATGACGATTTTAATGATAAAACCAATTGTTTTTATCCAACTGCTTATTATAATTTAAAATTTTATATCCGTTAGATGTCGTTTTAGATCACAAATGTACTTTCATTATTTTTTTCTTTTTTTGCACCACTGTGGTTTTATTGCGGATGATATTTGTGTTTTGCTTAATCTCCTGATGAAAGTTTACTGAACCATAGTAAACCGAAACGTTGAGTTTTTATTATTGTTTTACTTTTTAATAAAGAATTAACAGCAATTTAACTCAGATTTTACCAGATGAGCATGAATAAAGATTTTAAAACATCTATATGTTATACTGTTTCACTTTTAATTTTCCTAAACAATCAATCAATGTATTTCTCTATCAGTTTACCCTATATGCTAGTCCAGTGGTTCTCAAACTGTGCGTTGCGACGCCCTGATGCGTCGTTTGAAATCTCGTAAGGCGTCGCACAGCCATTCTGTTCGAAAAACAGAAAATTTTAATGTATAAATTACGGTTTTATAGCTTAAGGCTTACTGTTCTTAATTGGATACCAAGAATGTACTATTTCCGCCGGCTTACGCTTCAAGCATTCGAAGTTTTTCTATTGTTATGTAATAGCCATTACTTCAACTAAAATTTTTTTTATTGCTTACCACACATTGCGAAATTCATTTAGTAAGAAGTCAGTTATAAAATTTATTCAGTAAAAAGTCAGTTATAAAATGGATGTAAACAGCAAGTTAATGTCGCAGGCCAAGCGTAAATGTTCGATTGGAGATGATAAACCTAAAAAGAACTCTCGCAAGTACAGCGACACTTATTTGGATTTTGGTTTCACGTTTATCTTGCAAAACGGTGAGGAAAAACCTCAGTGTGTTATTTGCAACAAGATATTGGCCAGTGAGAGTATGTTACCGAACAAACTTAAACGACATTTGACATCATCACATCCAAAATTTGCAAGTAAATCCAGAAACTTTTTTGCTCGAAAATTAAGTGATATGAAAAGCCAAGTATCAACCATTTCAAAATTCACGCAACTCTCATCAAAGGCTTTATTAGCATCCTATCTAGTTGCGCACAGAATTGTTAAGTGTAAAAAACCTCACAGCATTGCTGAGGAAATAATATTGCCTGCTGCAATTGATCTTGCAAGTACGATGATAGGAGAAGGAGCTGCCGAAAAATTAAAGTTAGTACCATTATCCAATGATACCTTGTGTCGTCGGATTGGTGACATGGGGTTGGACATTCACGATCAACTAACTGATCGATCGAATGAAAGAGTGAGAATTCAGCCTGCAATTAGATGAAGCGACTGATAGTAGTCAAGATGCCCACCTAATATGCTACGTGCGTTTTGTTGACTTTTCTGAGCACAACTTGGTAGAAGAACTATTCTTTTGCAAGCCTATTGAACTTGGTTGCCCAGGAATTGATCTTTTCAACATAATCGACAATTTTATTTCCATAAACAACTTAGATTGGGGAAAGTGCATTAGCATATGCACAGATGGCGCCAAAGCAATGTTTGGCAGCCGCTCTGGACTGCGAAGCCTAATTCAAGACCATGCCCCAATGGCTAACTGGATGCATTGCATGATTCACCGAGAGGCATTGGTGGCTCGTGAACTGAGCCCGGAACTTGGTGCTACAGTTGAAATCGTCACCAAAGTTATTAACTTCATCAAAACACGGCCATCAAAATCAAGAATGTTTGAAAAACTTTGTGCAGAGATGAATGCAGAGCATCGAAGTTTGCTGTTTTATTGTTCATCCAGGTGGCTTTCGCTTGGAAAATCATTTGAACGAGTCTAGGAACTGCTGGACGAACTTCATGCATTTTTGCAACAAGAAAAGAATCAACTTGCTGATTACCTAGCTGAGAACAAATTTTTATTAAAATTGGCTTATTTGTGTGATATCTTTGCTAAATTGAATAAACTGAACCTGTCTATGCATTATGCAAGGGGCTGATAGAAATATGCTCGACATTTCAAATAAAATCACAGTGTTCACAAAAAAGCTGTATTTATGGAAGGAAGATATTGCAAATGTGTCCGGAGTTCTCAGTACTTCTCTTTTTTGTCCAATCTGCTTGAGAAAAAAAGCATGATGCTGCCTTCAGATTTACGAAGCGTATTTGTGCAACACCTATCTACGCTCGAGTTGAAGTTCGCACAGTACTTTCCAGAAGATTTATTAAGCTATAAATGGATTAGCAACCCTCACGTCCAGTTCATCCCATCTTCCTTTACTGAAGAAGAAAAAGAAGACTACATTGATCTTACCTGCGACACTTCCCTGAAAAGGACGTTTAATTCAGTCAATCTGACACATTTTTGGATTTCAGTAAATGATGAATACCCAGCTTTGACAAAAAAAAGGATTGCGAGTGCTTGTCCCTGTCGCTACGTCGTATTTATACGAAGCTGGATTTTCTGCCATGTCCGTCATTAAAACTAAATATCGATCACGAATAGACGTTGAAAGAGAAAAGAAGGGTCCCTTTCGCTACGTCGTATTTATGCGAAGCTGGATTTTCTGCCATGGCCGTCATTAAAACTAAATATCGATCACGAATAGACGTTGAAAGAGAAATGAGGGTGGCAGTTTCAAAGATTCTCCCAAGGTTCCACGACCTTTGCAAAAATAAACAAGCCCACACGTCACATTAGATTGGAACTAAATTACTAAATGATAGGGCTATTGTTCTTTTTGATATTTTGTTTTCAAAAACTGATCGCATGGTGGCAGCAACAAACTGTTTAAGAATATTCAAAAGGTCTTTAAATGTTAAAACAGGACTTCGAACCGTACCCGAACCGTACCCGAACCGAATCCGTAAACCAATATTAATCGTTATTCTTTTTTGAACCAGAACCGGAATTGAATCCGTAACAATTAAATTTGCCGAACCTAAATCTGAAACGGAACTTTATTTTAAACGGTTTCGATTCAGAAGCTCTGATTTTAATTTTTAATCTATTTACAGTATTTAGGCTTAGATCATAGATTCCCCACTTTTTCGCTGTCTGTACCTCTTCTTCGCTTGAATTTTTCCGTACCCCTTTAATATTTAAAATAAGCTTAACCTATCGTGTTATTAAATTTACTACTTTGTTCATGCCTAGACTTTACACTAAAAGCGTATATACAGTAAGTAGTAACACAGTTCAGATCTTATTTTTCAATCCTAAGCTAAATTCAAGTCTAATTGGAGTGAGAGTTAGTTTTAGAGGGAAATCAGTTGGTTGAAAAGAAACTGAGTTTTTCTCAAGCATTTAACAAATTTTTAAAAATTTATAACTTTTGGGCCCGGTTTGGGCCAGCGAGTTGAATTTTCGCAGCGTTTTTTTCTCTTTTTATCTTTTAGAGCAACTAATTTTGTTTCTTTTTTACTCTCTCTCCAATCGGTTTTTCTTCAAATAATGCTCAACCCTAATTTAGGTTTGGAAAGGCTTCCATTGCAACACAACATAAATCGTCAAACTATGATTTTTCAAAGGGCATTTGGAATCTTTTGCAACTTTTCATTTTATTGAGGTCTTCCTTAAAATTATTATCATCAAACATTGCTGTCAAATTAAAATGAAATGGATTTATGATTTATTTCTGAGCTGCATATAATTCATTATCTGAAAAGTATTCATCGAAGGAGTTAGTCAGCATCATCAAATGAGCAAAAATATCATGCTTGAGATTTTGCAGACGACAGTTATTTGCAATTTTGTCAAAAAAAGGCAAATCAGCAAGATTGTCTCATGCAATTCTGCTAGACCACTGAGATAATTTTAGTTTAAAACCTTTAAGTTTATCACGAGCTGTAATCACGTTCATTTGTTGTCCTTAAAGTGCCAAGTTCAGCTCATTCAGATGATATATGATACCAACAATACAAGCCACTCGTTAATTCATTGCTTTCAAGTGAGACCACAAAATCAAAGTTTGGTTTTAAAAAAATAACTTGATTGTATTTCGAAGTTTGAAAGAGTGTGTGATTACTCAGCCTCGAGAAAGTCATCGTATATCAGTGTGGTACACCAAAATGTGGTGTTCATCACCAATTTTGTCACAAAATGATTGGAAAATTCTGTGATTTGCATCATGCTTTTTAATGAAATTAACCATTCAAATGCATGTATCAAAAACATTTTGTATATTTGTCGGCATACTTTTTGAAGCGAGAACATGTCTGTGAGTCATGTCATGTACAGTGATGGCTTTAGTACGGAGCAAACGGAGCGATCGCACCTGGATCCCCCAAAATTGTCGAACAGCGGTCCCCATAAACTAATTATAGCTTTATTTCTTCATAGCAGCACCATTACGGTGGCCCCCCTTTTTGCACTTTAGCTGTAAGACCAAAGTAAGAATTATGAAGAGTCATGTACTCGATAGAAAGTGTTGACTTTTTTTTAAAGAGATCACCTGCTCATGGGACGAAAATAGAAATTGTAGCCACTGCTTGAAAAGAATCATCTTTATTTTAGAGACCACTACGTTTTTGGGACGAAAAAAATTGTTTACTTTGTTTTGAACTAGACTACACTTTTGTAACATCATTAAACAATAAATTTTTAAAAATGATCCCGTTTTTTTCATGCACTCTCTCTCTTTGTAAGGGCATCACTGATCATGCAGCATTGGTACTCGTTTTTTTAAAAAACCAGCAAAGTTTGAACAATTTTTAAACATAGCAGAAGCGCCATACTAGATTCTAGGCAATAAATTAAAGCAAAAAGTTGATCATGTGAGCTGAATAAAAAAAAGCGCAGTTTCGAATAGATAGTAGATTAAACCAGCGAAGTGAAAATTTTATTGAAATAAAGACGCACCAAAGATAACGAAACAAGCTCGTAAATAAATATCAGATCTTAATCATGATGATTATTTTTAAGTCTATAAAATAACTTAGTAAGCCCACAGGGATGCACAACTTTTTCGCTGTTACCGACCGCATTACAGAGTTAGTTGTAACAAATGGCCGCAGGGTAGTTATGATAAGTAGATGAAATTACCATTACACGTAAAAATTTATAAGTTTTATAGGTAATATACCGTTTACTCCTACCGATTGTAATGGAACAATATGTCTCCATCTTTTAGCAATCAAATTTATTTCAAACACAATTCGTAAAACATTTTCAGGCTTATTAATGATTTCCTTGATCTTACATTCTTGCAAATAAACTTGCGTAATCAATCAACCTAAACTGCTATTGTCACACTAAAGCTGCCAACAAAACTCTAAAGTCAACAGTTTTTACTGAAGATGAACCAAAACAGCATAGTTACAATTGCTTTGTGAAAGGGATAAATTTAAGTTAAGTTTGTAACGATAGACTTAAGTAGATTTTGAACCACAACCATATCAATCATGTTCGTCATCAATACAGGGCTCTTGAACTGCTACAGTGCCGAATTTTTATAACAAACATTCATTTATTGACGCATATTCTTTTCACTTACTTCAGAATACGTAATAAAAATATGTTTTATTTTTACCAAAATTTAAATTGGTAAACATGTTTACCATATAGATCAAAGATTTTTAAAATAAAAATTATGCATTACGAGGCGGAGGATGCTAAAAGTTTTTGAAAGAGGTTCGAAGTTGATGGAATATTGTAAAATAAGTAAAACTTATATTGTTGATTCGGCAATTACAGAATAAAAAAAAATAAAAAAAAATCACGCTAATGGTTTGGCAGTTCCACAAGTCTTAGAATATATCCTATAAACTGTAAAAACAAAATATTAAAAACTCGTCATAGCTGCTGAAAAAGTTACAAAAATACGCAAAAAATAAGTTCTTGTCTCTAAAATTCGATCAGATAAAATTTGAGGAAATTTTGATTTTATTTTGACCTATAAAACTCAGTAAAAAACTTTTAAACTACCGAAACTAGTGCAAGTTTAGTGGCCCCGCATGAGCCAACCGCACGGGTTTAATTTGGTTTTCAGTTTTAAGCCGTAATCAAAATTAAAACATGCAAATAAACTAAGCTTTTTAATTATTTAAAAAAAGGAGCAATTTGCATAAACAGTTTGAACCACATGAAACTCGTGTGGTAAGCCCGTAGGGGGCCACTGCAGCACCCGTAGCCAAATCGGTACGGGTCTCGTACGGGTAGCCCTTGCAGGGCCTGCAATCAATAGTTTTAAAATAATACGGTAAGAACATACGAAATTAAGGCTCTTTCTACAATCTGTATACTTGCGTGACCATATAGTTTTTCGATTACTTGCAATTTACTTACATGCTGATTACTTACTAATGCATATTTACATGCAGATTTACTTGCAATACCGATTTATTGCAAATGTAAATTTCAAATTTAAACATAAAATGGTAACCGAATACCTCGGTTTTAGGATTCCAAATGCAAAGCTCATCTGTTGACTGATCAGCTTGTGTTGCCATTCTTAAATTTTTAATTTTTTTTAAAAAGTTGCTGACGAGAGTAGATACGAAGAATAGTTTTGTATTGTTGGCAAGTGTCCAACTCAAAAAAAAATTTAAGAAATGCTAGCCTGAGCAAAACATGACACCACATCAATCAGACAGCAGTCAGTCGACGAGTTGGTTCTGTGTGTCAACACTATGATTTGCGAGCAGAAGGACGCGAGTTCGATGCTTGGTTCATCTGTGTAATTTCCGTTGTGCGTTTGTTTGGGAAAATTACTGAGCAAAAGTTTCTTAAACGTTGACTACGCTTAAAAGAAAAAAAACAATAAGATCAATATTTGATTGCGCCTGGCTATACGAAAAAGAAGAAAACAAGCTAAAATTATAAAGACTAAGAGCCGCTATTAAAAAATATGCAAGAGGTTGCAATCAGACCTCTAGGTCTTTTGGTGACTGTACTCGCCGCTTGTACTCGGGATCTAACTCTTTCGGTCATTAACCAACACTCATGACCATAGGTTAGGATAGGAACAAAAATTAATCTAAAAGGAGCGAGGGCAAAATATTAATAGAAAAAACGATCGGAAGGGAATCCCCTTTTCAAATATCTATTTAATCAATAAGGGAATATCAATTTTTCTAAGACAGTTAATATAGACTTTAAAAATTTTTAAATGTAGCATACTTAAAAATAAATTGAAAAGGAACTTGAGAAAAACTTTAAAAATATAAAAATATAAACTTGACAACGAATTAGAACGACATTTTTACATTCCACTTTTACATTTGGACCAAGATGTTTTACAGATACAAGAAAACAAAAGTTATGATTGCACTGAATTTAATCTTCAATCTTTTGAATCAATCTAATTTAAAATCAGTTGTTATCTATAATTAATTCTTATTCTTGTTCTTATGTGTTGTAATCTTTTAAGTAGACTAGCGTTTTTGTATGACGTTTCTTCTTCAGACATTAAAACTAAAATGTAAACTAATATTGTCTAGCTAGTTGTGTAATGGACTGAATAGAAAAACAAAACCTGCAATCGCAATTTAACTGAAAAAAATTAAACGCTGTTCAAATTCACATTTTCTAATGGCAACTTTTAATTTTTAAGTCAAGCTGTTTATATGTATTAGTTTGATTGTTCATTCGATTCATATTACAATTAACTTAATTACTGTAAAATGTTTAGTGATTAAGGTGATAGTAGACTTGAAGACCTCTTTTGGTCACTTCACTACCTCCTTTTTTCACGTCAGTTGCTGTTTAGAAAATTGTAATTCTAATCATTTATTGTGTTGTGTGGTTATTTGTGCGCTGATTGGGAAATAAATAAATACAATATACAAAATACGAAATATACTATTTATCTTGTTTTCAGACATTGATAACTTTAAAATTCCAGGCAATTAAATCCTCTTTCTGGTGAATATTTTTTTGAAAAATACCGAACTAAAAGCCAATTTATATTATGTAATCCGGTAAAAAACTGCTGAATCTTTTTTTTTTGTTTCATTTATTTATTTTCCGGACTCGAAAAGATAACGTTTTATTATTCTAAGCTTGTTGATTTTATTTATTTTTTGACGTACTGTCTGTTGTCATTAGATATAACGTATACAAAATAACATTTTTAAACATGTTTCAAAGAAAAATGCAAACAAGACTACAAAACACGACCGAAGAAAAACAATGTTCAGAAATCAAGAGCAAAAAACAAGCCACACCAAGATGAAAATGGCAATGCTCTCATTAACAAAATATGTTTCCGAATATCTATTACCCCACAAAATTATTTTAAAAGCCACTTTTGTAAACGCTTTGTTTAACAACTATTTAAATTGTAAATGAAACAGTTTCGAAAGCACATAGAATGCTGTAAAAAAATGCACTACTTTGAACTATTCTTATTGGTATAAAAACTGACATCATACAAAGGCACAAAACTGAATTGTCTTTCAATCTTTTTGACGCTGAGTAACAACCACGGGAAATACAGTATCAAAGGCAAATTGAGATGTAAGCATGCAGGCTCAGAAAGCAAAACCCCAGTTTGCAATGTTGAATTCATTCAACGTTCTTTGATCTAAGTAAATCATTCATAGCCCTTATCGTTTGGTACGGAATGTTGCTTTGGGAAAACTAAGTTGACGTTTGTAACGTTTCTGAGCTGACATATCTACTGCAACATATTTGATGTGACTTTAATTTAGACCAAATATAAATTGCTAAAAAATTTACATGTAGTTTCAAGTTGAATCAAATCAAATTTTTGTAAAATTACCAAAGTAAATTATTTATACAGCCACTATTAATTGAATCATAGGGATTTTTTTGCAATTTTTGATATAATTTTGGTCAAATTTGACCGTGTGTCTTTAACAGATTTCTACAGCAATGTTCCCAACCAATGATTGGAGTGTCTACATAGCAATAAGGCGGAAACGGAAACCGCTAAATACTTAGTCGTACAAATGAGCGTTTAATGTAATATTTAGTTTTTATACATGTTTATTTATCTGCTAGCTCAAAATTGAGTGCAGTGATTTTTACTGGTTAAATAAGTTGTTGGTACATTTAATTTGATTATTCTAAATAGGTATAAACGCAAACCTTGGTTTTTGAGCAGGCTTTGATACTAAATTATATATCAATTCAAACGGCTCATAATGATATTCAATTCTGTATTGGCTCAGCAGCGTTATCACTAAGCAACTAATTTCTTGCAAAGCAAATCGACGACCGGGACACATCCGGGCTCCTATTCCAAATGATCCTGTCATGATAAATCTGTTTTCCTTACTCCTGTCCAACCATCGTTCAGGAATGAAACTGTCAGGATCGTCAAAATATTTAGGATCTCGGTTGTTTATGATATTTGCTGTAAAAGCAACTAGAGTATCAGCTGGTACGTGATAACCTGACAAAACCATATCAGATTTCAGTTTTCTGTATATTCCTATGATTAGTGGAAACAAACGTTGAGATTCCATGTTAACGGCATGCAAATATTTCATTTGTTGCAAAACTTTTCCAGTTATTTCTTCTTCAGATTTTGTAAAATGTCTGATTTCTTCTCTTAATTTTTCTTGTTTTTCAGGATTTGTAGCAAGACAATACAACAAAAACGAAGCAGCATTGGAGGTTGTGTCAACTGCAGCTCCCAAAATATCAACAAAAATTACCTCCTTTTCGTTTTGCTTTAAATCACTGTTGGCAACCAATGTATGAAGTCTGCTCGCACCATGAGCTGATGTAGGTTTTAAGTATTGATTTAACGAAATGATTTGATCATTCTGGCGTCGTTTCAGTTGTTTTACTAATTTTGTATTAAAATATTTCCAGAGTGGAACACTGTACACCATTTTTCGCCAAATGCTGAACAAATCCAAAGTTGATTCAATGAAAAGTTTTGTGTCTGCAGGCAAATCTGTTTTGAATGCACCCAGTTTTGTGTCGGTGGCAAAAACTGTTGCACATTCGAGTGCCCAACGATTCAAAGCGTATTCAAAATCAGGAATTTCATGCTTTTCATCAAAGTGTTGCTCCATGTAATTCACTAAATCGTGGCAAACTTCAAAATGTTGTTTTGTATACATCCAAATCGATTTGTTTGTAAGAAGATGGTCGTTGTAGAGTTTCCTTACACGAAACCAGTCTTCGCCTTGTGCATTACTGATACCTTCATTCATATTCAACATTTGTCTTCCTTTAACGACAGGTTCCAGTTTCGGACGGTTTGGATATTTTTCATTGATACGAAAAATTGCTTTAACGTCTTCAGGTGCACATGTAAACACGTCCATGTCGCTAAAAAATTTTTCTTTGTAAATAGGACCGAGTGCTTTGTGACGTTTTTCGAAATAGTGATAGATGCGAAGAACATCAAAATTCCGTATTGGGGTGCGATCTAGTAAAGTTCCTAATATGGGCAATCCTTTCGGTTCGGGAATGTCTGAGAAAGGTTTTGGTTGTTCTGGACACCTGAGTGCTTGTACGGTGTGGAGGGCTGTACATTGTTGAAAGCAAAACATGCTTTGAACACATTTTGGTTTGAGAAAACGCTTGCTTAACATTCAATTGAACTGTTTTAATATACGTATATTTTCTGAAAAGTTTTTTATAAAACTAATGAAATAACAGTATTTCTTGATTTGGTATCGGTGTTTCGCAACGTATTTCGAAAAAGTTTTGTAAGCTTTAAAATTACTGTTTAAAAAGCCTATACATCAATACTGTAAATTCTAGAAAAATATCGTTAGACTTTTTTGTACATTTTGTTAACAAATAGCTGCACATTAAACGAAATTTAATCAAATCACTAAAGTAAACCTACTGTTACTCTATGATGATACTCTAAAACAGGGGTGGACAAACTTTTTAGTTCGAGGTGCGCATTCGGAAGATAAATTTTGTTTGCTGTCGCACTGCAGTGATTTGTGAAAATGAAAAAGGTCTTCATTTTAAATCTGTTTTGGCTTTCTTAATTCTCGAGCCCAAAATGATGTAATCTAAATTTAAAAAAGGTCTTCATTTTAAATCTGCCTCGGATTTTTTGATTTTTGTACCTAAAAATCAGCGATCGCTAAAACCAATGACCAAGAATTTGGTTGAAGAAAAAATAATTAATTATCTTTTTAATTATTGGTTTAAAACTTTCGTGTGCCGCCCAGAAGGTCGTTGTATAGTTTGCCCACCTCTGCTCTGAGATATCAAATTTTCGAACAAAAAGCAGACTTAATTCATTTTATTGATATACATGCGCAGGTTTGTATTTTTGATACTTTAAAATTTAACTTTAATTTAGTTTATTGGAATTAAGTAAAACTCTTTGCATCACAGATTGATAACTATTGCATCTCACTGCACTGATGACTAGAATTTGTTTTTGTTGAAACTAAACCAAAAAAACAGCAGATGCTAAACGTTTAAAACATAAAACTAAAGCTTTGTTGCATATAATTTTCTTGCAATATTCAACAATTCAAAATTGAATTGGACTTTTATATATCCTATGCATATGTTATTTAGAAACCGTATAAACCAGCAGAACTTGTTGTCGTTAAAATAAATTTGTTTCTAAAATATATTTTAAACTTATATATTTTAAACTCATACCAACTATTTTAAACATATTCTAAAAAAATAGACAACTGAAGATTTTAGTTTTACACTATTTTATTGCCCAGGCTTCTTATAAAAGAATCATGTTTATTTATCCAAGCGATACAACACGATACGCGGTTTAGTTGTTGACGTTCAAAGCAAAGTTATAGAGTTACCTTATTTTCAAACTGCGCAACAGCACGTGCCAAAAAATGCACACACATGTCATTTGTACTTAGTCTTCTTGGTATCGCCGCTAATATTGCAAAGTTTAATTCTCTTCAATGTTATTTTATTTTTGCTTAGTTCCTTAGTAAAATCAAAACTTTAAAATGGGTTTTAAAATATTATCAATCTTAAAATCTGAATCAGAAAACCCAAGTGGTCAAGAAATGGGAGAATGTTATGACTTGATACATCAGCGTTATCAAAATGCTGGTCAATAAGCTTTATGCTGCCACAATTTTGTTTTCTTTTCCGCCCTGAAGAATATTGTTTACTTACGTGCAATGTACACCAATAAAGATCTTATTTTACAGTCCAACATTCAAAATTGAAAAGACATTAAATTTGCAGCCTATGAGACTTTATATATTATATTTATCTGTCGGCTACTTTATATCTTAAAAATTTAAAGCACAGTATGTTTCTCAAACTGGGGTACGCGTACCCTTGAAACTACGTGGGAAAAATTTTGCGGATACGCGTTCACGCGAGCAAGTTTCTTACATTTGTACTTCAACGACTGCATTAAGACGACAATCTCATCATCATCATCATCATCATCATCATCACTTTTGAGATCTTCTTTCCGTTACAAATCAACAGATTTTAAAGATAAAATAAGTTTCCATCATAGACTTTAGAGATAAATAAAAAGAATTTCTGAAATTAATATTGTGGAAGAAAAAAATAATATGCGGTCGATATGACATGAGCGAAACCTTTGCCTTACTGCTGAAATACAAAATTACTGATACCTAGCAAGTTGATGCAAGCCCACTTACAGTCGTTACGTGATCTGCTGGGAAATTATTTCCCCGATTGAAATGATTTTGATTATAAGCTGATTCGCAATCGCTTATTATGATTTGAAATGATTTTGATTATAAGCTGATTCGCAATGAGGGTTTTACTCTTTCTTTCAACTTATTGCTGTGAGCACGGTTTCTCAACTATGTGTATGATAAAAACAAGCTTTGTGCGAGGCTTTCAGTCGACATGACCTTTCTAAAACACTTCCAAGAATTGATTTACTTGTAAAGCAAAACCAAGTTCATTCGTTTCATTGAATTTATGAAGAAATGATTAAAGCAGTTAAAAGATCCTTTTTGCGTTTTGCATGTTCACTCGTATTCATTTTTTGTTAAATTCTTTTTAAGCTTTCAAAGGGATACGTAGCTAAAAAAAGTTTGAGAATTCTTGATATAGAGCAAAAGATAAAAAGATAGCTGTTTGCGCAATGATGTGTAACAGCACAAAGATTAACCAGACCATGACCGAGAAATAATAAAAGAAAATCTTTGTTTACGCCTACCCTTTTCCACTTAATTAAACTTGTGTGTGTAAAGGTGCGTTTCCATTACAAGCCTTTAATCTTTCTTTCCTTCTTTTTCGCAAGAAAAGCATTTTTTAGTTTCTTTTCTACTTTTTGATCAT
This sequence comes from Diplosoma virens, assembly GCA_963680785.1. Lineage (NCBI taxonomy): Eukaryota > Metazoa > Chordata > Ascidiacea > Aplousobranchia > Didemnidae > Diplosoma > Diplosoma virens. The sequence continues at coordinate 27,414,812 of OY796889.1, forward strand.
TCACCAAAATCGCTCATCCCCTTTTTTTCGATCAACATATGAATAAAGATTTGTTGATAGATTCCAGTAGTATTTCAAATTAACTTTGGCAAAATTTCCAATTAAAAAAAATAAAATGAAACAATTTTGCAACAAAATCAATAATTTTAAAATAATACGATAAGAACATGTGAAATTAAGGCTCTCTCCACAATCTGTATACTTGGTGTGACCATATAGTTTTTTGGTTACTTCGAATTTACTTACATGCTGATTACTTACATATTTATCTGTAGATTTACTTGCAATACCGATTTATTGCAAATATAAAATTCAAATTTAAACATAAAACAGTAACCGAATACCTCGGTTTTAGGATTCTAAATGTCGAACTCTGCTGTTGACTGACCAGCTTTTGTTGCCATTTTTAAATTTTCAATTTTTTACAAAAATTGCTGTCGAGAGTAAACACGAAGAATAGTTTTGTAGTACTTGCAATTGTCTAACCTAAAAAATAAAAAAATTAAGAAATTCTAGCCTGTGAGCAAAACATAATACCCCCATCAATCAGACAGCAGTCAATCGGCGAGTTGATTTTATGTGTCAATACCATGATTTGAAAGCAGAAGGACGCGAGTTCGATCTGTGTAATTTGTAATTTCCGTTGTGCGTTTGTTTGGAAAAATTACTGTGTAATTTCCGTTGTCCGTTTGTTTAGAAAAATTACTGAGCAAAAGTTTTTTAAACGTTGACTACGCTTGAAACAAAACAACAATGAGATTAATATCCGGTTGCACTTTGCTATACAAAGAAGAACAAAACAAACTAAAACTATAAAGACTAAGAGGCGCTGCTAAAAAAATCCAAATGACAGCAATCAGACCAACCAAGTGCTAGTTTAAAAACTCACAAAAACATTATTTTTTCTTCTTTATACTTTTTCTGCACTAAAGTCACAAAAACAACGCACAAACGACACAATCTTTCACGACTTTTTACTTCTCTGGGACAAAGACTAACCATGATTCTTTATATCTTCAAACTATTTAGTTCTTGATCTTTCAACAGGCCTCTTACCTAATCTTGTGGCAAATAAAATTTTTTTCAATTCCAATTGTAATTTTTTTTTTTTTCTTTAACATAATGGTTTTTCCAAAGTGCTTTTTTCTCAAAATCGTGTGGCAACATTCTAATTAGTAAAAATACCCCGAGGAACGATCCGACAAGGCAAAATTAGAGTGCTAATAAAAAATATCCGCGGCAACACTTTGAAAAGGTAGAATTAGGGCGCTAATTAATAAATGGCTTCGGCAACATACTAAGAAAAAGCACATTTAGGGTCGAGTCTAATTCGAAGAAAAACCAATTGGAGTGAGTTAGTTTTAGGGAGATATAGGATTTGCTTTTGAGAGAAAGTAGTTGGTTTAAAAGAAGCTAAATTCTTCTTGAGCATCTTGACAAATTTTAAAAAATTCAAAAATTTTGTGTTCACTTTGGGCCCGCAAGAACAATTTGAGCGGCGTTTTTTTCTCTTTTTATCTCTTATAGCAACTAGTTTTGTTTCTTTTTACTCTCACCACAATTGGTTGCAGATTGTCTCCAACATGAGCTGGTTGTCGTAAACAACCAAAGTCAAGGCAATTGTCACGTGATGTTCAGTTTTATGTTTATTTTTGATTTTGAATATTTGACAACTTAGTTGATATAAAACTACTAAAAATTAATCAAAAGCTACTTTTTTGCTCAGCACTAAACACTTTTGTACTAAAAAAATGCTTATCTCTTTTGTGAATTTTATGTAACTTAAACGTTGTAATTATTGATAAATTCATTCAAAATATTGATCATTGATTTCTCATTTCATCTTTGCAAAGGCATCATGTGTTTGCACATATCTGATTAAACATTAATGCGTTTAATCTTGTTTGTTTACCAAGCTAGTTTTATTAAACCTAATGGTTAGTCTTCTGTAACTAAAAACACCAGTTGAGCTATTGTAAAATCTCTATAAAAGAAGTTGAGAATACTTTGCCCGAGGCAAACAGTTCATTTAGCCCATTCAAGTCAGATATTAGATCTTATAAAAATTTTGAATTTATTTTATTGTTTCGGTAGCTGTTGGCTTTCTATTAGGGCATTTTCAAAAATATTTTTATTTTTTTCCGTAACAAACATAAATTTTGGGGTGATACATTAATAGTGGAACTTGACAAAAAGTGGTCCTAAAGTAAAAAAAAGTTCGGATAAAGAAAACCTATGACTTTTAGTTGTTTTGTTTGTTTACAATTCTTTATGCTTAACAAGATTTAAAACTGCTAAAGTTAAAATAGACATGAAAATTGAGTTGCGATAACATAAAAAGAATAAGCTAATTTTAAAAAAGCCTTCAGAAATAAAAGCGGTTGTTGTAAATTCGTTCTATGTGCCAACATTTTTTGAAATCTTGCATAGCAACTAATTTTATTTAAATAGAAATATCTTGAATAAAGCTGAAACAAAGTATACATTCGATAACAGCTTTGATTTAGGTGGACCAGGTAAATTTGTAGGTGATGCAAAAATGCACCATTTAACTTGAAAGGGTTAGATCGAGGCGTGTTATTGGATTTCTGCATTAATGTGCAAAGTATTAATACATTCGATATGATTTTTTAAAAAAACTTTTAGTTTGAAGTTTTGAAGATTTAACCGATAATTAATTTAAGTACAGTACTTCAAAAAAATTATTAGTCACTCTTTAGTTTGAAGTTTTGAAGATTTAACCAATAATTAATTTAAGTACAGTACTTCAATAAAATTATTAGTCACTCTTCATCGCAATCATCATCTCTATTTTAGTTTTCTATCAGCAAATGACGTTGGAGCAATTAAACTTAAAACAATTAAAGCAATTACTTCGACCAGCTTTAGAAGATCTCAAAATATTTTTATTAGGTTTAAAGTTTTTAGTTGGTTTGATTGTTGTATACAGTTATGTGACCAAACTTTCAAGTTGTTGTCTAAGACCACATGTAAAATGAAGTTATAGGTTTTTTCTAAAAAACATTTGAATGACGAGAGTAAGAGTTGAACCCACACCATCTCGATCGCATGCATTAGCATCAATTGAACAATTCAACCACTCTGCTGAAAACATATTGCGCTCTTAGTCAATGTCGTTGTAGACTAGTTTTTGTATTGGGTTACAGCGTGATTTCCAACAGAAGTTTTTTTTCTTTTGTTTTCTTCTGTTCGAAGTTGCAGATAATATTTTTGTTCTATATGCCGAATTCGTAGCAATTATAAATAAAAATAGAAATCATCCATTTTTAAAACAGTGGTTTAAAACAGTGGTTTTCGATAGTAAATGTTTTATGCTCTTCTGAACTTCGAGTAATGGTAAGATCTGATCAATTTTTAGTTAAATTTTTAGTTATCTGATCAGTTAAACAAAAGCTTTTCCAAAACATGATAACAAAAAAACTTCAAAACTAATTAAAATTTTCAATAACAAAAATTCTCTGCTAAATACCATCCAATTTAGAAGCTTTTGTTTATTAAAATTTCTTCAGATACTTAATCAAAGTATTCTATACTATTTGAATAAATATCTGAAAAAGTTCTAATAAACGATAGCTTACAAATTGGACGGTATTTAGTTGCGATTTCAACAGTTTTGCATTAGTTTAGCGTATAACGCTGGTTTTTATATTTAAAATCTTTGAATTGGAAATAAAAAATAAATAAAAAGTTGGGCTTAAAAAAGGGGCTTCTACGGCGACCTGTGCGTGTGGCACAAAGGAACAAACAAATGAGCACGTAATACATCGTGCCCCATTTACCATCATCCAAATGGAGCCCGTACTTTCTCAGATGTCAATAAGAGCATGATGACCTGGCTGACGGAAACATGTCCGGTCATTTAGAGCATTGGTTCTCAAAGTGCTCCGTACGGAGTTCTCAAAGCCCCAGGGCTCCGCGAGAGAAACCTAGGGGCTCCGCGAGCTATTCGTTTACTTATTAAAATACTGACTTGGCTAATTTTGCAACTGTCCAAAGAAACAATAACAACCTACAGGTAACTTCAATTAATCTGCAATTTAAATATTTTTTAGATACAAAGCAGCAAATACATCCGGATACAGCAAATACAGCAAATTTAAGTGAAGACCATTTTTTTTTTTTTTTTTAGAGAACACCTTGATTTTGGGACGAAATTTGAAAATTGGGAGACTGAATTTATGTGAATACCTTCTTTTTTTAGAGATCACCATGATTTTAGGACAAAATTGGTTTTTTGTCTGAGAATCTCAGACAATTTTTTTGTCATATCCGAAATGTACTATAAAATCATGATTTGAGCAAACGTCATAAAATTTGTGCAAAACTTCATTGCCCCCCCAAATTTTTTCGGGCTGGTACGGCAATGGTAAGTAATAATGTGTTTTTTTTTGTTTTTATTTTTATAAATTTATTGTGGGGCTCCGTTGCGGACCGGATTTGCCCAGCAGCTGTGGTTTGCCCATGTCAGAGCTAAACCAGGGGTTCTGGTTCAAAACGTGCTTTTGTCGCCATCTTTCTCTTTTTCCTTAGAAAAAACAACTTTTGAAAATATCTCTGTTTGTTATAAATCAATAAGCAGCAAAATTACTTTTATGCCATGAAACTTTGAGCAAAACGAAATAAGCTGATAGATTTTTTTATTAATACTTTCTACAGTATTTGATGCTTTCAATAAGATTTTTTTAAACATATTTTGCAGAATAAATTGTATTTGTTACATCTAAAACCAGAAAAAGCAGCAAAATAGGTTTGAGTAATTATTATTCAGTCAATAATGTCAAAACAACTTTTACTTCAAGGAAGAGTGTTTCGAATGCTTTCAACTTGTCAACAACATTCACAAGCATACCAAAACCTTTCTGTCGGTAAACCTAAGCCTTTCTCTGAAATTCCCCAGCCCAAAGGATTGCCCTTACTGGGAACAACTCTCGATTACACCAAATATCGAAACTTTGATCCTTCATTGGCGCACGAGTTTTTCCAGAAACGCCACAAAGATTTAGGATCCATTTACAAGGAAAATCCAACTCCAGGTTTAACAAATATGATAGTTCACATTTCCGCGCCTGAAGATATCGAAGCTGTGAGCCGTCATGAACAAAAGTGGCCTTTTCGTCCTGTTCTTGAACCAATTGAACGCGGTCGAAATCTAAATAACATGAATCCTGGCATAGTCAACGCCCAAGGCCAAGAGTGGTATAACATTAGGAAGTTTTACAATGAACACTTACTCAAAAACAAAGTCGTTTTTGCTTACACAAAACAACATTTGGAAATTGGTAATGAATTGGCAGATTTCATCGAACAAAACAAAGACGTTAACAATGAAGTTCCTGACTTTGACAAGGTTTTACAAAAATGGTCCTTAGAATGCACGACGGTTTTTACAATGAACGCAAAAATTGGTGTATTTAAAGGACAAATCTCTGATGAAGGTAAAAATTTTATAGAAACTGCAAAGGCTTTATTTACATTATGGTCAGAATTGATGATAAAACCTCCGACTTGGAAATATTTTAATACAAAAAAAGCCAAAGAACTGAAAAAAAAACAAAAGGAACAGTTTGAAGCACTCACTCGTTACGTTGAATTGCAGAAGTCGAAAACCGGTCTCAGTCACTTTCAGAAAGTAATGGAAGAAAGTGATCTGTGCCAAAAAGATAAAGACACAATCTTAACAGACGTTCTTGGATTAGGAGTGGATACCACAATTAGCGCAGCATCTTTTGTTCTTTATTGCCTTGCAACCAATCCTGATAAACAAGAAATTTTAAGAAATGAAATAAATGAACTCTTTTCATCTGGAGAAGAAATCTCAGGGAGAACTTTACAACTCATGAAGTACATGCATGCTGTTAACTTGGAGGCTCAACGTCTATTCCCATTGCTCGTATATCTTCAACGAAAGTTACCAGTTGATTTAGTGCTGTCTGGGTACCAAGTACCAGCCGGAACAATCGTGCAATTTAATGCCAATTTTAGAAACGGCCGAAATCCAAAATACTTTGAGGATCCGAATAGTTTCATTCCTGAACGATGGTTGGACAAGAGTCTTCATAAAGACAACAAATTTGTTTTGTCGGGAAGCTTTGGAATTGGTTCAAGAATGTGCCCAGGACGACGATTTGCAATGCAAGAAGTGGAAACCCTTGTCATATCTCTTCTCAGAAGATTTAAACTTGAATATCATCATGCTCCTTTAGATGTCAGGACAAATCTCATTGGTGTTCCTTCAGAAGTGCCGAAATTTGCATTTTTGCCGCTAAACAATAATTAAATTTGTTGGTCTTTTTTTTAATTGCTTCAAAATGCATCTCCTTTTTCTTCTGCTTTCGGCCTTTCCCTTCAATCAGGGGTAGCTACAGCGTATCATTTTCTCCAAACCGTCCTATTTCCAATATCCGTCTCCTTTGCACCAACTTCCCTCATATCTTCTTTCACTACATCTAAAAATCTTCTTTTTGGTCTCCCTCTTTTCCTCTTTCCCGGTAACTCCATTTCCATTATCTTTCTTCCTACATACTCTTGGTCTCTCCTCATTACATGTCCATATCATCTCAGCCTGCCCTCCCTCATCTTCATTCCTAACCGTTCTACCTTAACTGTACCCCTGATGTACTCGTTTCTAATCTTGTCTTTTCTCGTCACTCCCATTGCAAACCTCAACATTTTCATCTCTTCGACTTCCATCTCTTACACTTGTTTCTTTGTGACCGCCACCGTCTCAAGTCCATACACCATTGCTGTCTTACCACTGAACTGTACACTTTTATTTTTACTCTAGTTGGTAACTTCCTGTCGCAGATTACTCTTGATACTTTTCTCCATCCATTCTATCCTGCCTGGACTCTCTTCTTTACCTCCCTCTCACAAGTACTACTTTTTTGAAGCGTTGATCCCAAATACTTAAATTTCTTTACTCTTGGTACTTTTGTTTTTTCACTGTTTCTCACTGCTTTCACACATTCTCAAATACTGGTATTCCAACACACATTCTCAAATATTTCTCAAATACTTCTGTTTATTGTGCTCTTCTAGATGAAACTCAATAATCTACATGCCTTCCTTCAGATTACCAAAAATAGAGAAAAAATTTGGAAAAAAAGTTAATTTAAATTGCAAACGCCGCTATAAAATAGAAAAAGTCACAAAAAACTGCTTCAAAATGCATAGTTTTTGAAAATATTTTTTTATGATGATTTAGTATTAGGACATCCTGTGGAATTTTCTGGAAAATGGTTTATCAAAATTGAACCTGTTTATAACTCTTGTTTTTGGTTTTATATGAGTAATTTTGTTTATTGGCTCAATGTAAAAAGTAAGTAAGTAGAATTTTGAAGAACATAATAGTCATTTTTGTACATAGACGAATATTATTATGTTATCCTTAAATGTTTGCCATGCATGTAAATTTAGTAATACAGTACAGTAATGAATACTTTTATAAATATGACATGTAATTGTAAATTTTCATCAATACTTTATGATTAAATGATGAAATCCCTAAAACGATTTTTAGCTGTTTTAGTTCATTTTTAATAAGAAAAATAAAAAGAATTAGTCCATGGGTATCATCCCTCAGGTTGATTTGCTTCCTTTCAAAATTACTGCTATGTAACTAAGTCAACTTAGGTTCGCGGATTCTTCAACAGAAATGTCTTTACAGGAATTATGATTAAGAATTAGCAGTAGTGTTCTTTTAATAAATCATAGGTCTGCTGATATTTTTGGCCCGAGCCAAATATTGCTTATAAAGTTTTCGTAATACAAATACTTGTGTGTGTGTGTGTGTGTGTGTGTGTGTGTGTGTGTGTGTGTGCGCGTGTGTGTGTGTGTGTATGTGTTTCTTAAAGTAAAGTAAAGATTAAAGAAAAAATATTTATTCAACATTTCAAGCAAAATATAATTTGGATATCAATAAAACAAATAGTTTTTTACTTTTGTTTATAAGTTTTTACTATCTTTAAGTTTTATTATCATTACTATTTTTAAGTTTTACTATCTTTCGCCACCCAATCGGTTTATACAACAACCAAGTTTTGCAATCCCCTGGTTAAATTCCACGTACAGTTCAATGGTTTGGACATTGATTTTCTTATCGGAATTTAAAAATTGTTATTACGCTTCGAAAGTGGCTATAGCCGAATTATTATCGATAGTTGAATATATCTCGATTCAAACGGTGAAAATGAATCAGAATGAGATGGTCAAAACGCAAGTGGTCAAAATGAGACTTCGTTGAAAAAAAGAAAATAATGCTAATTTGATTTTATGCTAAAACGTATTTTTACTTTTGTAGTAGACTGTGCGTATTAACTAGAGTAATATATACTCTTAGTAGAAAATAAAATATATAACATGAGTATTGATATCGAAAAAAACAATCACTTTTAAATAAACGTGAAATTGACCAACATTTAGAAACTTTCAGTACTACAACATTTACAACAGCGCAGAGAAACGGCCGAAATTACCGTTCCGGTAACTCTAAGGTTAAAAGTTTAAAACATTCCTTTTCAATGCAACTTGCTTTTCCTTTGTCTAACATTGCAGAATTGCTGTAATATCGATTTTAGCAAATATTGTGTTTGAGGTAAACAGTACCAACAGACAAATTTAAATTGATCAAACAAAAAGTGTTTGAATTATCTTGTTGCACAACCAAGCAAACTTAATTGTTTATCGAACTGAATAAAATGGTATTATTATGTCGTACTATTAGTCAATAATTAACGCAAGTCAACAAATTTTTTATCATTCATAACAACGCTACGGCGCAATGCAATTTAAAGGTTGGTTTACTAAGATCAATTAAGTTTGAATTTTTGTTAAAATTTTTGTGCGATCTACTGTTTAGACAATAAGTTATATCTTAACCTTGTCAGAGTTGAGCAATTTATGACCACCAATCACATTCACTCTTTAAAATATTTGGCAGCAAACTTTCATAGAAAAATATTGTAATGAAATTGTTGGTTCCTTTTCTACAAATTGAACTGAAGCTCAAAAAGAGTTAAGGCCCCACACAAAAAATGCTCATCAGACCAAGTTTCTGGGATCGTAAAAAAGACCTCTTTAACTTTTTGCACTTCAGAAGAGAGGTCGATAAAATAACGTTTGTCGTCCCAAAGTTTTATAATAAAAAAAGAAGTTTTAAATTGCACTTATGTGAAGTAATTTACAAAAATAAAAAATTAAAGAAAATTGTTAAAAACATTTTTATGGATAAAAATAACGATGACCATTAAGTTCATCCCAGCAGAAATATCTATGAGGGTCTAAGTAGTAGGCAAATTTTTTTTTACAAACTCAAATAAAGACAAAAAAATACATTTTTTTCACTTTCAAAGTTTTTTGTTTTTGAAAGCTAAGTAGAGAGGACTTTGTAGAGTGGTCTAAAGAAGGGTGCAAAAATTATCAAAAAAAGAAATTTATAGGTGGACTACATCTTTTCACCATTAGATGACTACTCCTACGCTTTTCATATAAAAATATTATGTCAAGCAACACAAAGGAGCTCATAAAGTAATTTTTCCGAGGTTACTAATTATCATTTGAAAAATTTAAATGGAATGTTATGTCGAAAGAGTTGGGTGCTTAACGCTTTGTGATAAAGTTTTATTAGTAAACGATGTCACGTGGACAGCTGTCAACCAAATTCCTCGCCGTTACACTGAAATCACAATTATTAAAACTGCATCCTGTAACTCGAAATTAATTTCACCTTAAAACCCAGGTCCAGTATTCAGAGTATTCAGAGTAACTATTCAGAGTTTAAAAAATTTATTCTGCTTTTTTGCAACAATTTATTTTCCCATTTAACAGCTTTATTGAAAAATCATTTGTTCATCAAGGATATCAAAGTATTGACATAAGTTTTTGTTGATCTTATGACGTAATACCTTGTGACCTAAATGTATATTTGCTGGTGGTTGCAATGCTGAAAATGACAAATCATTGTTTGCTAAGCTTTTACAAAAACCTACCCGCTGTCCTCACACAAATTCTGTTATAACAAGAACATTTAAACCGTTTTCGCTAATATTAATTATTAACTACAGTTTTTCGGTTAATAATATAACTGTAAGCATTTGTGATTAAATCATTTATATTTAATTTTTAAAAAAATAATGCTTTTGTTTATTGTGCTCTTCTAGATGAAACTCAATAATCTACATGCCTTCCTTCAGATTACCAAAAATAGAGAAAAGATTTGGAAAACAAGTTTATTTAAATTGCAAACACCGCTATAAAATAGAAAAAGTCACAAAAATTCAAGACAAAGCACAAAAAATATTTATTAAAAGTAAGCAAAAATATTTTCTATTCAAACTGTTAGAGCGCAAGCTACTGAGTAAATAAAAGTGTTCACAATAGCCACAATATGCAACAGCTGCTACAAAAGAAGTTCTGAGCAGATGCTGAATAATGCTGACTAAGTTGTAGAAACACTGATTTGATTTGTTTGGAATGGTTTTTCTCACACACAGATACCGGTTTCTGCATAGGTTATGTACAATATATTGTCATAAGACCAAAGCAGCAAGAAAAAAAGAAAGAACACTGTATAAATAAAGGCCGCAATATCTCGTTTCAATACAATAAAAATTTTAGAAAAGAAACAAAAATGAATAAACAAAATGTAAACAAAAGAAATGAAACACATTAGGCTTTTTTTGCTTTTGAACTTTGCTGTCACACAGAACACTGCATAAAAGTAAAATTCCAAAAACCTTGAGATTCATTTTAAGATTGATTAAACGAGAATTCTTTAGATGAATAAAAAGTCGGTAAGAACCAAACTTTTTTTTCACTTTTTTCTTTACCTTAGTGTACGAAACGTCACAATTGATTGCATACAGTGTTTTTTTTAAGGTTTGGCTTGAGGAACCTCTAAGCAATTTTGAAAAACCGCTAATTTTTTTCCTATTGTTTCTGAGCATACTTAGCTTTGTTTACACTATTGTAGTAGCCATAGCCGTACCAGCCCAAAAAATTTTGGGGGGCAATGAAGTTTTGCCCAAATTTTGTGACGTTTGCCCAAATCATGATTTTAGAGTACATTTCGGATATGACAAAAAAATTGTCTGAGTTTCTCAGACAAAAACCAATTTTGTCCTAAAATCATGGTGATCTCTAAAAAAAAAAAAAAAAAAAAAAAAAAGGTCTTCACCTAAATTTGGATTATTATTTCTTGCAGTTCCTCATCATCACCTCTCTAAATTTCCTGACTTTGCCCAAATTTTTCATATCGCTGCCCGAAAAACTATGGTTTTGCCCAAATATTTTCTTCTCGCTGCCCGAAAAATCTTAATTTTGCCCAAATCTTCGAAACTTGGGGGGGCAATTGCCCCCCCTGCACCCCCGGCAGGTACGGCTATGGTAGTAGCAGATTTTGAGAGACCGCTGGACAATTTTGAGAGACCGTTTCGGTTCCTCAAAACGCCTTAAAAAAAACACTGATTGCATAAAAACTGAATTACTTCTTTTTTATTGTTCCTAGATCCATCGCCAATCCTCCTGCCTCACACAACCGCCAAAGCCTTTCCCGCTCTTGCAAGGCCAACATACGCCCACAACAATTTCACGAATCCGCCATTGACCAATGTACAACTTCACTAGAACAACAAAAAATTTTTTATTTTTGTTCGAGGTCACTCTTCTTTTCACCTTTCTGCTCTTGAAGCGACTTTCATTAAATCTCTCAATCCCCTTCTGTGTAAACAAAAATAATTCGTCTACTCTTTGAAAATTTCTTAATCTTTTCTCTCGCTAACTTCTTTCAGCCAATGAAAAGTCTGCTTTCCCTTTATAATCTAGTTCGGTTTCAATTCTGCTTTATTCTGACGATTTCCCCTAAAGAGTGTCAGATGAAAAGCTTTGGGAAGTAAAATCTTTTACTTCGCGAGAGGAAATATTGAAAATAATGTTGACCTCGCTGCCAATGTATTTCAATTTGACCGGCTTAGTCAAGATTATTGTTATTAATGACTGTCACACTTCATTACTTATTATTTTAATCATAAACGATGTAATTTATCCCCGTTAAAAGTAATTCGTAGTTTTATTATAAGAGAATAATCGCGTTTCTTGAACGCTGCTCTGGTATTATGCAATATACCGTAGATACTCGACTATAAGTCGAGGTTTTTTTCAGAAAAATTTGACAGATAAAATGAATTTGACTTATAGACGGGTCAATAAAAAAAATATAAAAAAACAAGTTTTCTTCAAAATCTAGTAAATTTTCTACCTCGACTTATACTCGAGATCGACTTATAGTCGAGTATCTACGGTACGTCCAATTTGTTCTATTGCTCGTTACATGTATCTTCTTTTCTCTCTGCGCCGATATTATGACGTAACATGTTTTGTTCAAGCTTTGCTATCTCGAAGGTAGTAGAATATTCGCGTATATACTAGGTGGCTCGAGAGAGAGCGTATTCTCGAGAAAGTTGTAGAATTGTCTAGCGTTTACGAGAAATTTGTGTCACGTGATCTTTTTTCTATATAAAGCCGATGCGTAGCGAATTGTTATTATTATTGTGAGGTAATTTGAAGCGACTAGAGGGACGGCTCGAGTAAAAGTGATTTTGTTTGGCCACAGGAGGTGGACCGTTAGATTTTGTGCCAGTTGACAATTGTTGAATTTATTTTGAACCAGTGGTTGGGAGTTGTGTTCTACAGAGGTAGAATTAGTTTTGTTGATTGAATCAAGTTATAGTGTTGATTTTCGCTTTGCAGTGTGGCAAAGCGTGGAATAGAGTTTCGTCGGCCGTAATTTTTGTAATACACTCGTTATTATTAGAGACAGTAGTCTCTGTTTGTTGTGAGGAAGAGTCTTCAATAAAACCAATCTGAGCTTTCTTAAACCAACTGTATAAAAGCTTCAGGCTCGTAGCAAGGCTACTTCTTAAGCTGGAATAAAATAAAATTTAGACACAGCTTTGTTTCAGCGCAGGTATTCGGGTTACCTAGCTCAACTGGTCCTTTGGTATTCCCGAACAAAGTCTGTGACAATGACCTGATGTCAAAAATAATAATGCTTTCTTCACCAAGGTCCCGCACCACTTCAGAAAGTCCGGCTTTTGGTTGGTGAATGTCTTCGGGAGAGTTTGTTGGATGAATCTCTCCAATCCTACCTCTTATTTATAACTTACTAAATTCACAACTTGAAATTAAACACCACCTTTATTCAAACAAAATTAGTCAGTAGGCTATATAGACCCGCAGAGCGTAGAAGTTTCGATAAGAATTTTCCCCAATTTAACCAACTATAAAATCCAAAATGCCGACACCAAACAACTTTACCGGGCTATTCGAACAATCTTTACATACCCTCTACAAACAACGTAATAGTGTTTTACGCCAAAGACCTCAACTGAATGAATTCCTTTATGTTAGCTCTCTAATTTATAGAGAAGCGTAAGAAGTTACACTCCCAAGTTATGGCGAGCGAACAAAGCATTTGTGATGTAATACGTGGTTCTGTCGATTAACAATAACAAAAAAGAACAATAGAATCCGGTGTCACTGCATTTAACAATCTTAAGTACTATATGAACTAATTTTGCGTTACTAAATACAAATGAACCTGAATTGAATACAAATACAAATGAACGTGAATTGAATTGAATTGAATAGAACGTGAATTAAATACAATGAGACTTCGATAAAATTCAGGATCATTCTTAATTAATTTCAGTGCCCGGAAGTCAAACAACGCTGATCGAATTTTCAGGAACAATAATTAATTACTAAATTGAATTTTTACCAAAAGAGCCCCAATTACGAAACAACCAATTGGTGTCAAAAAAATGAGTGGAAACCTTTTGGGACATTCCATGTCAACTCACACCCTTTTGGGCATTTTTTTGCCGACCATCTCCGATTTTGCTGAAATTTGGCATGTTTGTAGGTTTGAATGAAAAAATGTCTCACACCAAATTTCAAGTTTTTAAATCAAATAATTTTTGATATATGAAAGTTGAAAATTAGACACAAAATCGCCACTTGAACGCCCCTGATCGAGCAAAAGTGGCCCTTCTGGCTTTATTTTTTGTTGGATTTCAAAGATGTTAATGTCATTGGAAAGCTTTTTTCAACAGCTTTCCAATGTTATTCATATCTCAAATGTACCTATTAAAATAAAAAAGTTAGTTACTGTCGTGACCTTGTGACCTTGACCTTGCATGACCCCAAAACCCCCACTCTAGACAAAAAAAATTTTTTCAATATTTTTGTTTCTCACCTAAAGGACTATCAACATGCCAAAAATCAAAGTGGGATCTTTATGGGTTTTAAAGATATTTTTTAATTAAAAAAAAACTAACAAAAAACTTGCGAAAATGATTTATTTGAAAATATCGACAAAGTTGCGAAAATATTTATTGCGTAAATATCAACAAATTTGCATCATTGGGCACACATGTTTAATGAAATGCAAATATCTTGAAACCCCATAAAGATCCCACTTTGATTTTTGGCATGCTGATAGTCCTTTAGGTGAGAAACAAAAATATTGAAAAGTTTTTTTGTGTAGAGTGGGGGTTTCGGGGTCATGCAAGGTCAAGGTCACAAGGTCACGACAATAACTAACTTTTTTATTTTAATAGGTACATTTGAGATATGAATAACATTGGAAAGCTGTTGAAAAGAGCTTTCCAATGACATTAACATCTTTGAAATCGAACAAAAAATAAAGCCAGAAGGGCCACTTTTGCTCGATCAGGGGCGTTCAAGCGGCAATTTTGTGTCTAATTTTCAACTTTTATATGTCAAAAACTACTTGATTTAAAAACTTGAAATTTGGTGTGAAACGTTTTTTCATCCAAACCTACAAACATGCCAAATTTCAGCAAAATCGGAGATGGTCGGCAAAATAGGGGTGTAAGTTGACATGGAATGTCCCTTTTACTCTTTCCATCAACTTATTGCTGTGAGCAAGATTTCTCAACTATGAAACACAACAAACTTTGTGCGAGGCTTTCAGTCGAATATGACTTATGCGTTTGCCTTTCAAAAACGTTTCCAAGAATTGATTTACTTCTGAAGCAACGCCAAGTTCTATCACCTCATTAAATTTATAAAAATTTATAAAATTTATAAAAATTTATAACGAAATGATTACAGCAGTTAAAAGATCACTTTTGCGTTTTGCATGTTCAATCATATTCATTTTTTGTTAAATTGTTTTTAAGGGATACGCCACACACTTAGCTTCAGCAGAGAGGTACGTAGCTAAAAAAAGTTTGAGATTTCTTGATATAGAAAAAAAGATAAAAACATAGCTGTTTGCGCAATAACATGATAACAGCACATACATTAACCAGATTAGTCACACATGACCGAGAAATAATAAAAGAAAATCTTTGTTTACGCCTACGCTTTTCCACTTAATTAAATTTCTGTGTGTAAAGGCCCATTTCCATTACGAGCCTTTAATCTTTCTCTCCTTCTTTTCCTCAAGAAAAGCATTTTTCTATTTCTTTTCTACTTTTTGATCATTTACCGAAATCGCTCATCCCCTTTTTTTCGATCAACATAGGAATAAAGATTTGTTAGACGTTTGGTGGTACAAAATTTGAAGATTGCGTAAAGTAAATGATTTTTCTTCCCAAAGCTTTTTATCAGTGGAAATTGTCAGAATAAAGCCGAATTGAAACCGAACTGAATTATAAAGGGGAAAGCAGAGTTTTCATTGGCTGAAAGAAGTTAGCCAATGAGAGAAAAGATTAAGAAATTTTCAAAGAGTAGACAAATTCTTTTTGTTTACACAGAAGGGGATTGAGAGATTTAATGAAAGTCACTTCAAGAGCAGAAAGGTCAAAAGAAGAGCGACCTCGAGCAAGAATAAAAATTTTTTCGTTGTTGTAGTGAAGGCGCATTGGGCGTTGTCAAGAAGATGTTGAACAATGGCGGATTCGTGAAATTGTTGCTGGCGTATGATGGCCTTGTAAGAGCGGGAAAGGCTTTGGCGGTTGTGCGAGGTAGGAGGATTGGCGATGGATCTAGGAACGTGTTGTTTAATTCGCTCTTCTAGGCGTTGAGACGTGCGACCAACGTACCGACTATTGCAGTGGCATACAAACTGGTAAATAACATTGCTGTGATGATGGGAAGGTAGCACTTCTTTCTTAATTGCTGGTAAGAGCTGTCGGGTGTTAAAAATAACACGTGGTTCGACGGAGAAAAAGCAGCGTTTCACAGCAGACGTAATCTGTTTTTGGAACTTCATCGAGACATTTCCAATCCATGGAATGTGTAGGTAGACAGGGCACTTTTCCACTGTGTGAACCGGGTTAGAATTTAGTTGTTGAAGTTTTCGTTGAAAACCGAATTGATTGGATGTTCCGGGTAGCCATTTTTTAATAGAATTGAACAAATTTTTCCAAAGCTCGGGTCCAATTTGCTTTTAGAACAAATCATAAAAGCTCTGTGAACAAGAGTACCAATTAGGTTGATTTTCCGTTTCTGGTGGCTAAAAGAGTTCCAACGTAGATACTGGCCGGTAAAGGTGGGTTTCCTGTACACTGAAGTTAGAAATTCCGAATCATGCCTTTCTACAAACACGTCAAGGAAGGGGAGAGAGTGATTAGACTCCTTTTCGTAGGTGAAGCGTAATGAGGGATGAAGGGAGTTGAGGTGGGTGAGAAAAGTATTGCAGTCTTCTTCATTGTTGAATACGAC